>JACEGR010005523.1:0-71954 GCA_014170235.1 Listronotus bonariensis
GAAACATTCGAAGTTTACCAATTGAAACAAGTTTCACGATTCGCGAAAAACAAATATAAAAAATTAACAATTTCGGCCATAACGTAAATAAGCAGTCGTGTTTTTAGAAAGGTGGTCAGTTTATTTGTTAACGATAATAAAATTGTTTATTTAAAAAAAAAATTATGGATACTTTTAAAATGACGATACAAGTACGGGACACTTTAAGAAGTTGGATTTTTTGGATATTAATTACATAAAAAGTAAAATGAATCGCTTTTTTTCTTTCTTATGTATTGACATAGTGGTGTCCCCTGAGACGCCACTGGACCCGACTACACAGATGAAACCATTTTAGCAATTAAAAGTTTAACAAACCTCGATTGGACATCTGCGGTTGTTACGCGATCAAGTTTTCGTATTCCAGAAACGTGTTTTAATCGTTTTCGGCTGTTTAAAAGACAACAAAAAAATATCTTAATTATAAATCAGTCTTTCAAGATAAAGATGACAGTTACAATAAAAGTAAACTGTTTCCCAGTGTGTATCGTTATTTTATAGCTTTCTCCTGTCCTTTTTTTATCTACTTTGTTCAAATAAGAGCAAGTCCAAACTCTCGAGGTTAAATTTAATATTTCATCCAGGTCACACCGCGCCTAAGAGTTCGCGGTTTTGTTCTATATCGAGCCTGCGGCCCCGAGGGGATTGCTAAGGCTATGTGTGCGCCCCATAAAGCGCTCCTGGCGGGTAGTTTCTCTGTTTATGCTCAAGCAACTACTGGTGAGATGAGGTTAGGACTGCTTGACAGTGGGATTTATGTATTATTTATTTAATTACTAACAGAAGCAAATGCATGCAGGTAGGTTTACATTTTCAGCTAAAAGTCCAATATGTTAAAGATGTGTATATCAGAAGCAAATCGTTATACACTGAAAGTGGGAAAAAATTATAAAAAAATACAAAAAAAGGATCCAAATTTTTTTGAGGTTTTTCAAGTGACTGGATTTTGCTTAAAAATGGCCGTATTAAAAGAAAAAAACATTTTAAAGCTTAAAGTTTCTAGTTTTGAGATCTTACAAAAAAATATTTTCAACTTGATCACTTTATGGATCGGATAACTTGTTCATTTGGCTTCAATTTTTTTTTAAAGTTCAATACCTATCGCTGAGATATTGAACTTTAAATGTTCTCAAAATTTGTGTGTCCTTGAATGTCTTTATTTATAACAGAATTCCTTTTATCTTTCTCACCAAATATCTAACGTTAGTTCTGGTTAGTAACAGTTTAAAAGCCAACCAAAAACAATTTTATGTGACTTCTAATGTGTGTTTTTAAAACATCAATTATTTAAAAATATAATTTATACATTTTTTCATAAAATAACCTTATTTTTAAAAAAATTAGTACTTAAAAATAAATTAATTTAAATTTAACCGAAATTAATTAAAAATCAGCACAAGCTTTCTAAATTTACTTTCCACATAATTTTAAAAAGCACATTTTCATACAAGCCCTCTTTAATTTACTTAAATGATATTAATTACAGCATATAAATGAGAATTGTGAATAAAATATTTGAAGTTTTTGACATAAAATATTAATTACATGTTTAGAATATACAGAACAGAGCAGTATAATTAAAAACGGACCGCAGATATTTTGTATAAAATGAAAAATCATTTTTTTAAAAGAAATATTAAAGTCATAATATACTGGAAAATTATAACTTATAAATACAAAATGCAAAGATTGTTATTTATAATTTTGCCATTTTGAAATATTCTTTTCTTCAAACATTTTTTGCCAAGATAAGCAAAAATGTTTATGTATCTAGATTTAAACACAATTTATATGAAAACGGTACCTACAAAGATATCAATTAAAATGAGTAGCTTATCTTTTCAGTAAAGCAACATGATGCTGAAGAATCAACGATTAAGCTCAAATATCAAATTCATTTTCTTCGATATGGGGAGTTTCCTGTATTCTAAAAAATTCTTTATTTTGGCTTTTTTTTTCGTTAATAACTTTAATTTCTTCTGTAAAAAGTCAACTGATTTCGAACCTATGTGATGGTATAATAAGGGGAATAAACTGATCTCGAAACAGATATTACAACGTTTCAGTCATTGATGCAGATTTTAATTACCAACTTCCTAGAGGCAGAATTTGAAACCTTAAAAGCTTAACTGATATCTTATTTTGAAGATTTGACAAGCTGCCATAACTGACGAAAGCCAACAGCGTAGACTTCAAACCTTGGCAGTATGTAGATCGGGGATTGAAAGTGACAAAAATGCTCCCCTTGAATCTGAAATGAATCGGCCTGTCCTAACCAAGGCCTGTTCCCAAGTGACTGGGAATTCCTAGGTAACCTGGGAATTGTGCTCCGAGTTTGCTTTCTCGTTTTTAAATGGCCGTCTCGAATCACGAATGTGGGTTTCTGTTTTTGTCCTCTTTTTTCCTGGTATAATATTTGGCTCCTCCTGGATGATGAGAAATTATTATATGAGAAATATGCCAATTCTTTAATTTTGTTTATTTTTCTTTCTTTTTCCAATCATTCGTCAAAACGATGAATCGGGAGGCAAATTAAGCGTTATACATTCTTACTTATGAATAGGTCATACCACTACAGCATTAAGGAAGCTTTTATTAAAAAAAAACTTTTTATTTTTTTAACTCCGTTTAAATAGTAAATTTTATTTACCATTTTTAAACAGAGCTGGATGTATTTTGTTTTTGTACATATAATTTCTCTTATAATAGTGACTTGCGTAAGCGTTTAATGGAAATCCACATCTTTTTTATCGTAAAAAACATATAATAACGTTTTTTGACCTCTTTGTGGCAGCCCACAGTTTCCTAGTGCCAAAGTTCGAGAAGTATCGTGTGTTGTAGGTTATTAAATTTTTTATTCCATCTATATTCTCTATTCCGTCAACGATGTCCAAGAACCAAAGCTGGTGCAGTTTTTGGCATTTCACAGCACCTTTAGACAACGCGGTAGTACCACGACGGACTTTATTTTAATTAAATACTACCTTAAAATGTCTCCCTGGCTAAGGGATCAAACCAGGGCCTTTCGGATAAAAGATCAAAGACTCTGTTTAATGCGCTAAGGGAAGAAGTTATTTTTAGTAAATAATTTTTAACCAGTCTATGGAAGTATCTAAATTTAGCAATACTTCAAGTTATCCTAAATTATCAACGTTTTAAGTTGTGGATCGGTAGAAAAGACAAAGCTACGATGGGTAAAATAGATAATCTTTGGCAAAATGCCATTGACCATTGACGTTTTTAAACGTTTATGCAAGTATCCTTAGAGAAAAACAGTTATTAGGATAATCTTTTTAACATTTTAAAACAAAGATGTTTTTGTATTTATTAAAACATCCACTAAACTTCCCCAAAGATAAACGGTAAGGTACTTATTGTTTTTATCCATAATACATCTTTTCAAAAGCTTACTTTTTAGAAATGGTATTGTGTTTTCTTTATGCGAGGTTACAAATAAAAAGGCACTTTTAGTCTCGCTATAATGATACCGATATTTCACCTTTGTGTTTAGAAGCTTTTTCTTATTATTTAAATCCTAAGAATAATTTTAAGGAAGTTTTAAATTGTTTTGTTTCCTTACTTCCTTAGTACGTAAAATTTATTTGGTTAATGTGTTTTTAACGTTGGTGCCTATAAATTTATTTAAGGATATACAACGAGTCCAAATCCATGTAGACAATAAGTACGTGTACATCGTTATACTGAATCCGATTAAACCGATCGAATAAAACTTAATCCGACAAAAGTTGCGATATTAATATTTTCAATTGAGTAAAGGATTGGATGGAACGCGATAAGTCACACCTGTTTTTCAAGCGATTTGAATTGAGTTTAACGCGTTCGTGGGTTCCATTTCCTCGATATTCACAGTTTTAATAAAAGGTTTGAAATGTGACAGCTAAGTTAAACAGATAATAAGTATAGAAAGGAAATAGAATAAACAGACCATAAATATTTACTTAAATGTTTTGATAGTGTTTCTTTAGCGGTTTTAAATTACATAAATTTAATTAAAAATATTACAAAGGTAAGGTTAGATGTTTCTTTTTGTGGTTTCTTTTTTCTTATTGCATATTATTTTCTTTGCAAATTTAGAAGGATTTAGAAACGGATTAGTTGCACCTGATAAAAATCTAGGACGCAGAAGAGCACAGTATTAGGGGGTTCAATGCGATCCGTCCTAATCGGATTTGATTGTTACACGATGTACCACTTACTCATTGTCATCTTAAAAATCTACACTCATGTAGGAGATATTTTTAGGAAAATTCTACTTTGTTACAGTTTTCCAAAAGAGACTATAATAAAACCGTGTAAAATAATATTTTTTTATATATAGTATATATAAAAAATTAAGTTACTAAAGAAAATATTAAATCAGTGGTTGGAAATATGGTAATATGTGTTTTTATTTACCTTTACAAGCAAATAATAGTATCTAAAAGCTTACCAAAATTCAAACTTGTATTTTTATTTGTGGTTCACGTTTCAATAAATTTAATTTTATCACTGCCTCGTCACTGGGGCAAATGTACCATATGGAACTATCTTTTGGGACACTATGAGACCGGTGGACCATCAACAACTAACTTTTCATGCATTAAAACCAACTTAACTTATTCGAACTAACTAAATTTAGTACGGGCATATCCCTAGGGATAGCCCGTACGGGGCTTAACTCAAACTTTAGCTCTTATACTTGACTTTACTAACTCTTTTCTTATCTAATAAACAATCAATCAAAATCCCTGTCTTAAAATTTTGTTCTCTTTAAATATTAAATTTTTCAGTATTTGTTTTGCATTTCTAGGCTACTCGCTTGTTTAATGTTTTTGTTTTATTATTATAAGAGTAACCTAGAAAATTGTTTGATTCATACTTTTTAAACCTTGACACTTCACGTATTGTTTTATGTACCAAATTTCCCAATGTTAAGTAACCCAATCATATTTAAATTTCCAAAATGTATATTTTTAAAATTCCCAAAATTCGAACAACGGCATAGTCGTGCATATAAGAGACTTTGCGTTTCGTGAAATTTACCGTGGACTCGGTACAGCCAGTTTGATAAGTCCCAGAAGGTAGGTATCCAAACAAGTCACCGGAGAGGGGTCCCACATATGTGACATGAATAGCAGACAAGCCTTTCCTCTCTGTCGAAAACTGAACATTCCTCTTTTGTATACAATTATGATATTAGGAAACTACTTTCATTTATTTTTAGTCAATAAAGTAGTTTTAAAAAACTTTATCTTGACCTTGTTTATTAGTCACGGTAAGTTCAGAGCTATAAAAGACGGCTAAAAGCTTGAACTCTTTCGCCTTTAACTTCCTTTTAAAAGAAATAATTTTCCATGATTCTTTTCGATCAAGGTTTGGGTTAAGATATGCTTTACGTAATTTTTTATTTTTTATGAAGCAGACATACCATCATATAATATTAATTATATAGAGTAAGATTTTAAGTTGGTACTTTTCTTTTAACACTGTATAAAATGCAATAAAATAAGAAAACTTTTAAATACAGTTATGTCCGAAAGGCTTTCCTTCTGAGATACAGGGTGTTAAAGTTTTAAGAGAAAATGCCTTTATCATACCTTTTCTGACCACTTAAGATATTTTCACAAACTTTGGTACACTTCTATTGACCATTACGATAATGTTTTGCTGTTAAAGTTTAAAAGACCAGTAGCGTTCGAACAAAATTGTATCGAATTTTTTGAAGAAAAAATAGTATCATCACTGCTTTTCTTTGAATCAATAACACTTTATAAATACTTATTTACTTTGGGTTAATTTGGCCTCCGATATTTTGTATGACGTACGGTTGCCGTTTAAAAAATAAAATGCCATTTTGATACATGATAGATCTAGCTGAAATCTGATTTGGCGTTTTATTTCTAAATTAGATTCTTGACTGCGTAATAGCCTCTAAGAGAACAACTTTGATAACACGAAATTGAGTATGTAAGTATTTCATCTTACCTTAATACAAATTAAACAAAAACAAATTTTACATATAAAACACCATATCGGATCTTTTAGATTTTTGCACATGCATTAAAATAGCTTTTATTTTTTAAACGAGAACCATTCGTCGCTCGGAAAAATAATTAGGAGACGAAATTAACCCCAAAGTAAATAAGTATTTTTAAAAATAAAATTGATTCGAAGAAAGAAGCAGTGGCGTACTATTTTATCTTCAAAAAATTCAATACAAATCTTTCGTTCAGAATAAATTTTGTGATAAAAATCTAAAATGGCAGCAAAGCTCATGATAAAAAAAAGCTTTTCTTAAAACTTGAATACGTATCTCGTAAAGAAAGTTTTTAAAAAATTTATTTTAAAAATGTTCTTATTTTCTAGAGTTTTATACAGTTAAAAATTACTAACCTAAGGTTAACCCCGTATATTACCACTTAATCTTGAATAAAATACTTACCCAACTGTTTTCGAATGCCATTCCCCATCTTGCTTCTCCATAAGCTGTTGATCAACGTTGGATCTGCTCTTCTCCATTCTCTCCAACCAGTTAAAGTCCGTCTTATACCACCTATTATTCCCCCTACAGGTAGTGAACCTGGAACGAGGGGAAGGAGGTCCTGAGTTGGGAGTGATTGGTGAACCTGGTTGGGTTGAGCTGTTGTTCCTTGTGTTACCCCTAAAGATAAGAGGTTGCTTTATATTTTTATCTAAAGGCTATATTTTCGTAAATCGATTTTTCGCATCACATGCATGCAAGGGACGAAAGAGCGGCGTACCATTTTTTTAATAAAAATATTCCTATGGACGACACTGGTAATAATTAAATTTGATTGTATGCCAAAAAATGTGTTTTGGTGCGTAGAAAGCGTCCCTAAAATTTTAAAAATATCTCAATTGGTATAAAAGTTATTATAAAAACAATAATTTTTAAAATTTATAACACCCTGTAGTTCGAAAACTAGGACGTTTAGGACATTGTTTATATAAAGTTTTTTTATATTTCTTAAAGTAGAATTAGCCATGAAAGTTTTTTGGATAAGTTGTGAAACACTCTGTATTTATATGTATCCACTAAAACATTTTAATTGCATATTTCAAAGGTTACCTGGAGTCCTTAGAATAATTTGGGTCCAATCATGGCCACCTAGATACAATATAAAAAAGTGGCTCTAAAAATTAAGAAGTTTTAAAAACTTTTTAAAAGTCAAATTTTGATTTAAATTGATCTTAGAAATTTAAGAATGCAAAAATTTACCTGATGTCTATTTAAAATTTCTTAGGTTGAGTCATTTCAGTTAAACTGGAAGTGACTGAAAAGAGAAAGATATGCAAAAACTCTTCTATTCCCATACCATTTATCTATACTAAGTATAATCAAAGACAATTATAGTTTCTCTATAGACACCAGAACAATGTTAGCTTTTGGTCATCAGCTTGGACGCTCGCTTCGTGGAATTTATGAATCGTGTATCCATCGAGTACACACGTAAACAGTACGTATAATTTGCCGCTCATAAATTCAGCCCAGTCAGCGTCCAAACTGATGCCCAAAATTTAGCATTGTTCTGAAGTCTATAGTAAAACTACAATTGTCTTTGGTCTTACTTTTGATATGAATGGTGTTATGACTAGTCTAATAAACTCGTTAACACCTGGTATATTAAAAAAGTGTTTACGTTACCTAATAGTTTGAGTAGGGCCAGCACTACTGCCAGCAACATAAGCCAGCCCATCCCTGCACGTCAGCGAAACACTGTCCTCCACCATGAAAATGACAGTTTATTAAACATCCGCTTATTGGTTATGGATTTGTCTTCTGTAACTAAATTAATTAGAATATCTGTCCAGGTCAACTTAATTTAAGGAAGTCTTTTTTTAAGATCGGTAAATTTAGACTTGTTTGTTTCTAAATAAATATTTCAGTTTTGTTTTGTGCTATCAATAGTAATATAATTCTATATTGCTGGCTGATGTTTACTGAATTAGAAGAGATGTTTTGGTTTCTATATTCTTTTAATGTTCAACCTGGGTTTATCCTGAAACAAAAAAATTAATTGGTTTAAAATAATAAAGCATTGATGATTTTTGTCAGAAATTCCTGTCCTAAGTTCCTAGTTAATTTTATCGGTTGTTTTATACAAGTTGCATTTCTTCATTGTTTCAGTCTTATAGTAGAATAGGTGTACCGGCTTGGGCGCTGGGGGGGGTACAAGGGGTGCACTTACACCCTCCTGGCTTTTGAAAATGTATGAGTGGTAGTAAGCCTGGGCCAAAAGTATTGATTTGTAGTGCATTTTTATATGTTTATATGGTGTTTGTGCGCAACCTCCAAGAAGAGGGACAAAAAGGAGAGAGAAGATATAGACGGTGTTTCATGAAAGAGGACCTTATATTTTTTGTTTTTTCCTTTGATCCTCAAAAATTTTTTCTAATTTAAATTTTTAATACTTTCTTTTCTTTCTTTTTACTTTGCACCCCCTGGAAGTCGGCCCTGCCGGCGCCCATGTGCGCAGGTGGTACCCCCCTGGGCACCACGTGCAAACAAGTCACTTATTGCTGTAAATATTAGTGCCAAATATTATTACTATTGAATAAGAATAAACTGAAAATATATTACTAAAAACCAAAAATGTTTAAAAAGTTTACAACACTCGGTACAATGCACGCCCAAACCCATCGAAGGGTAAAAGCCTAAATACTAACGTACCGTGGGTGTCTTAAGCGAGGTAAGAGGAGTTTGTTGACACGGGACTTAAATACTTGCATGAAGATTTGGGGAGGAAGGAAAGACCTCCGATGGCCAGCAGGTTCCACATTCTAGAAACTCTGGGGACCAAAAGAACGAACAAAGTGGGAAGTTCGGGGCCCGGCCCAGTTGGACCGTATATGGGATGCATACGCGCGGAACCACGAGTTTCTCTGTTGGGAACCGTGGGTAGGAGGAACTATACTGGACAATTCTTCAGAGCAGAAGCCATGGAAGTACCCTATAAAAAGCGATAAATCCCCACAGCCCGACGATGGGCAAGAGAGGGAAGCCTTTCTGTAAGTGAAGGATCATTAATGAGACGAATAGCTCTTCTTTAAATAGAATCAAGAATGCTTAGGGTTGTGGGGACGCCATGCCCCAGATATGAGAACAATATTCCAAGGGAGGTCGGATTTGGGACACATATAAAGTGTATAAATTAGAAGGGGAAAAATACTTTTGGCTCGAAGAGAAATCCAAGCTTTTGAAGCTGCCGTGGCTATAGATACAATGTGTTTATGCCAGTTAAGGTTACTTTCAAATGTGACGCCCACAAGATTGAAGGTGTCTTTGCTCTGTAAAACTTGGCCGCTCATAAGTAGAGGATGAGTATTTGATGACTCTTTTCGCGACAAGGAACATGATTGTGTTTTGGATGCATTAAAATGGACGAGATTTTTAGCGCCCCAATCAATATTAAATTAAGATCCTGCGGAAAGAGATATCTGCATCGCTCTGCGTTTGTTTTCAAGTCAGGTTTAGTGATGGGTTTAGGAACCTGAAAACTGGAGTGAAGAGGTACTATCGTCGGCGAAACTATGAATGGAATTAGTTGTGGACGAGAGAAGGTCGTTGATGTGAAGAAGAAACAATGGTTGGTGCCAGAACTGAGCCTGAGGGACTCCAGCATTTACTTGGTGAAAGCTTGAAGAATGGCCGTCCACAAATAACTGATGATATACGTCGATCAGATAGATAACTAGAGAGCCAAGTACAGAGTTTAGTTGAAATACCATAGGAGGGAAGTTTATTAAGGCATGCGATACCTGGTCAGCAATTTATCGACTGTAATGATAAGGAGTTTGCCTAACTCTTCTGCGGGCTCATTTTTCTGCTTGATTTTCAACACTCTTGTTTTTAGTAAGAATTTCATTTCAAGTCATGGATATCTGATAAGTAATGGATTGAGTTATATATACATAAAAAGCACTATTATTTACAGTGCTTTTAGATTATTTGATATAAATAATGTCTTTAGATGTCATCTCACTTTTGGTGTTCGAAGTCGTCTACAATTTAAGTGCGTTTCAATTTTTTCATACTTTTACCAGAAATCTTAATTTTATTTTATTAACAAATTTCGTATATAAATTACAGACCTTTAGAATGTTGGCTGAGTAGTGATTGAGTTTATGTTACTATAAATATTTATACTTAAAGTTTTTAACCACTGCATGTAAAAACTGTAAGCCAAAGAATAATAAAGGGCCATCAGAGTCTCTTCACTGAAAGTATTTTCTAATTTAAGAATTGCATAATATGCGGAATTTATAATTATTTATTATATTTTCAGTGTTTAATAAATATCTAAATTATAAATAATAATAGCAAATAATAATAGTTAAGTATGATACATGTGTATTTTTACAATGACGAGTCCTTATAAAAATTTAAATAAATTCAGATGAAGAAATATCGTTTTATACCGATCGACGGGCGGGACATAGGAAATCCCATGTAATTTTAATGGAGTCAATTATTATCCCCCTTATTATTTTAGGAAAATTCGGAACTACGTCCATGGTAAAACTTTTCAGATTTTCGGTAAACCCGTTTGCTAGTTAGATGCTAATATATTTTTAAAAATTGTTACATTATTATCCTTTCATATTTATGAACAATAATAAAAATGCCAGTTAGCCGTATGTTTTGATAATAATAAAACACTAAATTTCAAAATGACAACGTAATGTCACGCTAACTGGTATTTTATTGTTGTTCATAAATATGAGGCGATAATAATGTAACAATTTTTAAAAATATATTAGCATCTAACTAGCAAACGGGTTAACCGAAAAATCTAAAGTTTTTACCATGTACGTAGATTTGCATGCTCTTCAATAAACTTCAATAGAATTTTTCTCTAAAATAATTAGGGGAGCCAATAATTGACCCCATTAAAAATTACATGGGATTTTCTATGTCCCGCCCGGCGATGCATCACCCGGCATAAATTTCCCATAATTTATTTGAATTGAGAATCCTCTACAGTTTTCAAATTCCCAATAGGTACCGTCCAGTTTGGTACACCCTGTACACGTCTGCAATGCTTAAATTTGTCGCCCCTTGAAGGTGGCGCCTGGGGCAGGCAGACCGGCTTGCCCTCCCTAGATCCGGGCTGGTTGTCATACTACACTACATGTACCAAATTTAAAACAAATTGGCTAAGTAATTTTAAAATATCCCAAAAAAATATATATCAATATTTCTTTTTACTTAACTTCTTATATTCTATATCTTAGTTATAAGGCAAACTTTTAACCTTTGTTCATAGGATTTTTTTATATAAAATGACAAGGAACCTCCCTCTAAGGACACTCTTGCATAGTAAGCGAAGCGTTTAGAAAATATTATTAAATAAATATTTCCTTTTCTTATAGTAACCTTTATAACTAGCTCATGTGAACGCGTAAAGCCATAATATTTTTTAAAAAAATTTAAAGGCAATTTTAAATTTTACAAGTAAAAAGAAAAGTGTAAAGCATTCAATTAAAGTGTTTGAAGTCCTAAGCCCTTATCTTATAGCGAGAATAGTACTTGAATCACTTTAACACTTAAAGATTCTTATAGACTTACAAAAATTAATTTAAGCATAATGCAACAGCTTAAATCCCTTTTCGCCTTTTTATTTACTTCCTACCATTTTGAAGTAATTATTACCTTATCTAAAACACGTGTAAAAACTTTAAGTGTGAGATTTGCAAGCCCTTCTGTGCTTGAAATATTTCTTCAGCTTTGTGTGAAATCTCTTATTTTTAGAAAGCTGTTCTTTGTAAATGAACACAAGTCTAAATTAAGATGTACTTATAAAATTTTTAAATGCATCACGCATATCTATATTGTTTCATTAACAGCTTAAAAGATATTTGCATTTGTTTTACATAAAAAAACTCTTTTAACTCTTACCAACTTGAATGTCTGCGTTAAAGTAATACCGGATCAGCTAAATAACATAACACATAGGCAATGTGAGGAAAAAAGACAGTCAATAAACTAACGTAAATATCGGCATGTAAACATTTCGTATTTGATCATTTATCTTAAATAGCTATTGCTTATATAGTATAAAGGTCGACATAATTGTTAAACCATTTGGAAAACGTAGTATAACAGACTCATATTACTGCGATTTTGTTAAATACAAAACTTTTGCACCGCATTCCTACATTTCACCAGCGAGACGCACGGCTGCGGGGCCGTTGCAATTATGTGGTGCTAGTCCTTAACACTGCGCAGGACAGCACGTACTCTTGTAACTTAATGAAATTAAATTATACAGAGCAAATTAAGTACCGACGCGTTTACCCGAAAACGCGTTGAATTTGTGCTACTTTAACAGTTTCTCATCGCACATCTCAATTTGCGCCGAGCTAAGAAAAAAAAAATCTTTCTTTGTGGTATATAAAACTCCTTTGCTTTCTATAGATTTTTTTGTGATTAAGTGCTGACATAGCTTCTATTATTTTGCTCTAAGTTCAAAAATAAAGAATTTAATTTTAGGCTAAGAAGTTTATAAATTGTATCTATTTTCACCTCCATTCTTTAGGTTTATTCAAACTTTTGATTAGTGTTTTGTAAGTTTGGGCAAGCACAATTTTGATCAAAATAAAGGTAATTTTCGCTTAATTTATAAATTTAAAAAGTTTTTATATGGTTTAACAATTGAGGAGTATCTTTTCAAGGGGATATATTGAATTTTATTTTTGTTTTGGTCTTCTTGTTAAATATTATAATTTTTATTGAAATGCATACATTATTTACATTATACTGACAAAAAATGATATATATAAAGACAAATGAAACTATTAATTCAGTTTAAGATGAAAAATTTGTGCATTTTAATATTTCTAATTAAAAGGAGCCATCCCCCATAATTTGGTTATTTGTAATAATTTATAAAAATCCTAAAATACATAAATTTTATTTTTAGGAGGGAGACATTTTTGTATCCCAGAATTTGCTTATTCAAGGCCGTCCACTCCCTCCCCCAACACAAAGAACGTCAAAAAATTTAAATGGGAACGGGGTCCAAGTGGTACATCATTTTTAAAAAGCTCCTGACGAGCGCTTTATCGTTCCTGGGAATATAAAGTCAATATCTGTACTGCCCTACACACAAATGGCGCGTTACTGTAAAATTACCCTGGCTACCTGAGTTGGGATGGCTTCGCATGTTTGTGAGGTCAACGTAAGCCAGATATGTTACTTAATGTGCATTTTCTTAAAAGCCTCTTAGAAGATCTTTATTGGTACTATAATATACTGGGTGCCTTATTAATAAAATATACACTTTTAACTCTACTCTGTGTGTTATCACTAGCTGTCACGAATTCAAAAGATCTTTAAAAAGAGCTTTGAGAAAATGCACCACATTAGGAACATCTAACTTTATTAGTTTCAGAGAAATACGTTGCCATCCCAACCAGGTATTTGGGTAAAATTTAAAGTTTCGCCATTCCCTGTACTAGGGTGAAGGTGTTAACTTTATATTTTGCTGTTGGTAAAGTACTCGTCAGGAGCTTATAAAAGGATGTACAACTCGTCGATGTTTGTGTTGGTGAGGGGAGGAGATAACCCAGAACTAGTTGATTCTGACCCTTAAATGTCCCCCTAAAATTCCAAAATTGGTTTGCTCCAAGATGCTTGAAATTTGTATAAATAGCACGCAATTATTAAGGGGTGAGCTACGTCTCAACTGGAAATGCACCTGTATATAATTTAATAATATGGTCATTCAAGAAATTTAGAACAAAAATGGAAATTTAATATATCCCCTTTTGAAAGCACTTCACTGGATGTGCTGGTCACGCTGGAACAGCTCTTTGTTTATTTTATTAAACAATAGAACCCTTGTTTAGAGTTGATTTTGAAAAAGTAAATCAAACAGCTGCCACACTACGGATTGTTTGCAGAATGTATTGCCTACAACGATTACTTTATTTTGCTTATCTGAGCAATAAAATAGGTTAACTATCATAAGCACTAATTAGAGATCTTGCTTTTATCTAATCCGCGTATAATAAAGAAATAATCAAATCGATATAAATATAATACATTTCAATAAATAAATATTACACAGCTGATTTTAGGTGAAAACATCAGGTAAACAATTTTCCAAATAAAATAAAGCCCTATAAATATACTTTGGAGTGTCTTGAAATATACTTTATGATACAGCAACCGTTATCAGGCTTCTATTCTTCGCTCTTTTACTCATGTCTTATCGTATAAGAAAATAAACATTGATTTGTGTTTATACATGAATGGAGTTATCAGTAGAATTATTATGAGAATTGCATTTTGATGAAATGAATGAATGAAAAACGTGATTAATAAATACAGGGTTGTCAACTTTTTTTGCGAATCGATTTGTTTCATACTAAGTTTTTAGTTTTCTTTAATCAATTCTGCATGTTTTTATGGTCAAAAATCTTCTGCCAGTTGTCAGTGACTGCTGTTAAGACGGCAAATTTAAAATATGAAATTTAAAAGAGTAATATAAGGATTTGAAATATAAAAAGTTTTAGGAAAAACTGTAAAAATTAGTTTTTACTTATTTTCTAAAGGAACAGTAGTTAGTTAACAAATTCAAAAACGTGTTAAAAAATAAATAAAGTTTGTTGAAATATATGAAATAGCTCATTCGGTTCAGAATAACGCCTAGAAAATGCTTTTTAAGGGCTTATTAGCACATGAAAACAATATAGGATAAAAAAGTGTTTTATTATTATTTTTGCTAATAACTTTGAAAACAACGTACATTTAGGAGTTTTAAAAAGTTTTCGTTAAAAGAGGAAATTTCCAATAAAAAGTTCCAACTTCCGAAACCCTATCTTCATTGTTTATACGTCGTACGGCATGGCGCGCACCGTCCTTTAAAGCCGAAATATCACTTAAAATACTTTTATAATAGTATTAAATTACAATTTAAAAATTAAAAAACAAAATGGCAAATTTAGACACAGACACAGAAAATTCCCTCGGTAAAAAAATGATGTCGATTTTTCAAAACTTTTAAGGTCGCAAAGGTTTATTTTTATATTTGAATTTTGTTTTGTGCTGTTTAGGTATACTTTTTAAAATTACTTTAAGTTGCTTTAACTTCCGAATCGAATTAAAATAGAAAACAAAGCGAGATATAAAAAAAAATACAAAATATCAAAGTGTAGTATTTAAATTGGCTGATCAGAAAAAATATAAAAATTTTATAAAAAGTCATTGGCGTACTTTTTTTTTTCAATAATATTGGCTGTTATAGGCCACTGGACCCAATCTTTTAAAAATCATGTAGGTAGAGCTTATATTTAAATCGGCCAACGGATGCTTTAGATATTAAAAAATACTTTAACGCCCTATATCTCAGAAATTAAAAGACATAAGAAATCACCCATTTAATATTCGTATCGTAATTAGGAAAAAGCCTGTATAGTTTGTTAAGAGTATATTTATTCCTGTAAAACAATGCCAAGGATTTTATTTTTCTCCAAAGAATTCTTTTAATGACTGATGCCCTATTGTAAGGTAAATAGAAACGTTTCTTCGAAACTCAATAAAACCGAATAAAAAATGGCAGACATAAAAACGGGTAATTTCAAAGATAGGCAGGCACGTTGTCTTGTAGTGAGTCGAGATAAAACAGTTGAAAAAGTCATAGTTTGTTAATGTAATGTAGGAGGCGCATTATACAGTGCTGTGCTATTGAGTTTATTGTTAAGTTATGTAAAAGTGTTAAAAAACTTGTAAAATATGAAAAACGATATTAAAATCTTTAGACAACACTTTAAACTTTTTGTACCAGTTAGCAGTGTATGTTATATAGAGTGTTTAAAAGTTGAGTAATTAATTTAAACAGCCTTAAGACCTCGCATAGAGCGGTTTATTTACCAAAAGTCGTTTATATAAAAGTTAAAAAAATTATAGTATAACTAACTATTTCAAAAGTTTATTATTAATAAAATTACCCCTAGGTCACTAAAACCGAGTAAAAACAAATAAGTGGGCATACCCAGAATTAATGGTAAACAAAGAAGATATTTTTTGTACTCAAAATGGTTACATTAAATTTAACGTACAAGAGTTTTTGTTGTTTTAAACATCTTCCTTATTTTCCAACTTTTATAAAAACAATTTTTAGAGTCTAAGGCGGCGGTTACATTGGATAAGAATTCGTACGAAAAATTGTTCGCACGAATTCATACGAACGCGTAAGAAATCTTCCGAAGCGAACAAATTGATTTGTTAACATGCTTGTGGTTATATTGCTTACGATCAATTGTTACGAATTCGTACGAGTTCGTACGTATTTTGAATACGACCAAAATATTTTGTTTTTTTGATAGGTATTCGTACCAATAACTTGCGTTTTGTTAATTATATTTTAAGGTTTTAAGGAGAACTTTATGGATTCCGATATAATATAATAACTTTAGTACACGTAAAAGATCTTTATGGGATCAAAAAAGCAAACAATATCATAACAAAGAGTTAAACAGGAAATTATGAAAAGAAATAGCAGTTGAAATGAAAGTAGGAGGTAAATATTCCTGTTTTAAAATTTATTTAAGAATTATTTTATAAATTGCTTCTATTTGTTTTTCAGTAGAAAATATTTAACTAATGGTGAAGTTTGAAAAATATACAACTCTGATATATACTCCATATTTATATTATGGTCGTACTGTTAATAAACTGATCCAGTGTAACCACACACTCATCTTAAATTCGTAAGAATTGATTTGTACGAATTCGTGAGAACAAATTTTCGTACGAATTCTTATCCAATGTAACCGCCGTTGTTAATATTAGTGATTAAGCTTTACCCTATATATTTTCGACAAAAAGGTTACAAAGTCAAACTCCTGATATTCTTGTTTAAAGAATCATCTAGAAACATCTTTTAAACAAGAAATAATGCTCCAAAGTCTTAAATTTTTAAAAACTAAAGCATTCATAGTAATCGTACTGATTTTAATGTGGAAAAACTTTTTAAATGCAATTATGTCTTCATGCAACCAGCAACCTTACCGTGGGCCAGAAATGTATACAACAAACATGTCAGCAATTTTTTACTGTCTGTTTTGTTTTTGACATTTTAAATACCGGAAAATAAAAATTACGGATCTACTGATTAAACTTTAAATTAAATACTGGTTTATGCTTTACGGAATAATTTTGTAAAGCGTAAACTTTGTTTTTAACACAAGCTTTAACGTAATTATACTCCTGTTCTAATATTTACACTTCTGCACAAAAAAAACGGACAAAAGATTCAATACAATTTCATGATACAACAAATACAAGGTAGGATCAACAGCGATTCCAAATTGTTTCGCTCTGCGCAATGACGTAGCGATGTGAGTTTTTCCCGCTATATTTAAATAACGCCCTAAGAAAGCCTGAAATGTTTGAATTTTGGCGATTTTTCTAAATACCGGGGAGATTTGTAAAAAGTAGTTTTTAAAACAATTTTGCAGTTATTATATGTTATTTTTAAAGTTAACTATGATCCTAAATGTAATAAATCACCGCTTATAGTGACCTATTAACTAAATTATCTTATACTTTAACTAGTATTTAAGTCTTAGAACTGCCGAAAAGCAAAGTAAAACAACAAACGAACTGTTAAAAACACAAAAACAAACGTATGGTTTTTAACTGTCTTTACAGATTTTTTCACATTACTACGTCAGAGTCGGTGATCACGTGATTAACATCATTCGCAAGATTCAACTTTGTATTTTTTGTATAATGATTCAAATTCAATGTTAAATTGCGTCTCAGGATTTGTCCGATTTTATTTATCTTTTGACCCAGTTGTAGCTCTTTGTATCCAGATTTATATTTAATAAAGAAATTGCAAGAAGTGTTGATGAATTAGGTATTTAGCAGAAGAAACCATTTTAAAGGAGGTATGAAAAGTAATTTAATGTCACTAAATTATAACAAGTATATTCCATTTTAAGGCCCCATTTTTTCTTAACTTATTTTTGTTTATTAGACTTATATTTAAAACAAAACTCATAGTTTTAAAAAGTTGTAATAAAAATACACGTTTAAAAATATACTTTGGCCACTTTATATTGATAATGAATAGGTATATGTATTATGTATATACTTGATACAACATTTTTATTTTTTCTGTTTGGATTTTTATTTAATTTCATTGATTAAAAAAGAAATAATTGGAAACTTATTGTAATTATGCAAAACTTAATTCTTTTTCAATATTTGATTTAACCTGTTACAATTTGTCTTTAATTCTACCAACTTTTCATATGAAAAAATATAAAGTCATATACAAGAAGCTAATTACTTCATATTTTAGGTTTAATATTATTGAAATATTATTCAATACGATTAATATTTTAAAATGCAGTAAAAAAATATAAACCTTTACTACTGTTTTAGTCTTTATACACAATATGGCACGCTTCGCGCTATTTTAGAGCGCGGTCTGTTTAATTATTTTCGTAAACAAGAGAAAACCTTAACCGAATTTAGCTTTACCTCGCCAAGCCTTATAAACGTAAATCCGTTTTGCGGTTTTTATTGGCCCCATATGCGCTTAGGTGTTTTTTCCTTTACCTGTTAGACGCATTTTTCGTTC
This sequence comes from Listronotus bonariensis, assembly GCA_014170235.1. Lineage (NCBI taxonomy): Eukaryota > Metazoa > Arthropoda > Insecta > Coleoptera > Curculionidae > Listronotus > Listronotus bonariensis. The sequence continues at coordinate 18,660 of JACEGR010005523.1, forward strand.
TTATTTATCTAATAATATTCGGCAAGTTCTTCTATTACTAGTATTTCCAACTTGCGGCTGTGCTTTAGTTTGTTTGGGTTAATTCTTTGCCAAAAGCATTCAATAAAGATAGATGGGTCGCGTCCGGTGCACATCAAAAATATTTTTTTTGTGGGCCGGTGAAATAATTGGTCGCTTTATTTAAAAAAAAGCAAAAAATGCTAGGTACAAGCACTTTCTTGAACGTATGGGAATAAGAGGAGTTTTCTCTTCACATTATATTCATTTTTTGTGTCTTTGTACAATACCAAAGAGCTATTTAAATATCATGCTTTAATTTCTTAGTGGAAAACTATTTGTCATACACGTCTTTTTTAAATATTAAAATTATTGGTCCATTTGTGCTATTGTAAAAGTTTATCCATTGACATCCTGTATGCAATTTCGTCTCAGACAATAAAAAAGTAGTTACCAAGACGCCACTGTATTGCCTGGAGTCTAAAGTATCCTTATAGCTTAACAAACTATGACTTTTTCAAATGACCTATCTCTATTCGAGCAGTTTCAAGACGACGTGCCTACCTAGCTTTGAAATTACCCATTTTTATTTCTGTCGTATTTTATTTAGTTAAGTATAGTATCCCAATGTACCTTCCAATAAAAACACCTTTTTTGTGCTATTCAGTCATTATTTTGGAGAGATACAAATGTTACAAAAAAATCTTGATTTGTATAGAATAAAAGTGGAATCATGGGGAGAAAAAATATTTGTTCTATTGAGTTAATGTTGTAAAATGTTATAGACTTTTATTGTCTTTTTCTATGTGTTTTTTAAACCACTCTTTTTACCCGATTACTTTTACCGCAATAGCCTTTTTGGTTAATACTACTGTAACTGCCTCGTTTATTTATACTTTTAATAATAAACGTCTAGTGTTATATTGTGTATAAAGGGTATTTTATGTTTTTTATTTTAATACCATTTGCCTAATGGCTCGTGATATTATTGTAAATGTTATTCACAAAATTGCCAAGCAACAAACTTTTAAACATGGAAGGAAATATTTTGCCGGCAAAATGTTCTCTCTTATGATATAATAAGCCTCGTTTTCACGGTGATAGTTTTCGCGATAGTTGCTATCATATTAGTGACTGTCACATGAACTATCGTAAACTATCACCATGTAAATAACCCGATAGTAGCTATTATGCTGTTCCGATAGTACTTTCGCACTTTCTCGCTTGCCTAGATAGTTCGGCGTAACTTTCATGATAAAAGTGGTTGTTGTTTCTTTACAAATTTTATGTGGTACGTGATTCTTAGAATAAATCTTTAAATAATTGTTCAAACTGAAAAAAAAGTTAAAATAAGCCTTAGACAATTTGATATATTACATTTTTTAAAAACTAAGAAAGGTTTTTATTTTTATAAAAAGCTCTCCCGATTTTAAAACAGAGAAAAGAAAGACCATGCTGAAGAAATTCTGCTGCCCTTATCAGCTATGGGATCACGACCCTCAATTCGATTTTCAATTTTTGAACGAAATCGAGGGAATATTGGTTCCCGACCTTTGATGATTCGTCTCTATTCGATCAAAATACTCGATCATAACAAAGCTGATTTGTTATGATCGAGTATGTTTAAACGAATAGAGACGAATTATTAAACGTCGGGGGACTCAAATCAAGAATTGAGAGTCTCAATCCCCCACTGCTAGACTTTCTACATTAAAAGAACTATGGTAGAAAATTAGGAGCATAAGATGTATACATATAATTAAGAAGTATCGAAAATAAGAGAGTCTATGGGTACTGAAACGGAAGCCCGTATTTGATGTTTAACCTTTGTTGATAGCAGAATTCGCATAGCAGTATTATTCTTTTGTATCTTCCTGCTAACATAAAAATAATTATGTTTTTTTTTTAAATATAAATCTGTAAGTAAAAAGAAAAAAAAAGCTTTTTGGGATTTTCTACAGCAAGCTCTTTTAAAAGTCTAAACCTTTCGGTTTTTTATTTTTTCTGCGTATTTTTTTAACAACAACAGCAGCTATACCGCAACAATTCCCTTTGACTTGGCCTTCTTGTTATTGGTTACTATTATGATAGTTTTTTATATGTGTAGACACCTCAATTTTATAATACGACTATCGGGATTCCTATCATGAGAGCACTTTCACAAGAGTACTATCACCGTGAAAACGGGGCTGTATACAAATAAATTTCTTTCATTAAAACTGGTTGTCAAAAGTGATAAAAATGTTAAACTTTATTATCAGTAAAAATCTATGTTGTTGGCTTTAATGTACGTTTTTCAGGAAATAATCTAGCCGTATACAACTCGACCTACCAATTCAAATCAATTAAACTACCCAAATATTTTTGCCAGATCGGCTTGGCAAATAGTTTTATGAACAATTTTAAAAAAAAACCCTTGTTCGATTTTTTTAATTTTACAATAAAAATGCGCGGTCTCATGTTTTTATTAAATTATTGTACATTCATCATTATCCTTTCAGTCTTTAACAAGATTTTTGTCCTATCGACAAAATGGGGTCGCTCGTGACCTCACCGAATGATTTAGGACAAATTTCTTACAAAAGTTGATTCTAACCTTGCTTCTACACCTCCCATTGAAGCTTGGCTGTTACTAATACAAGGGCATATTTAATAACATATGCAGTAAAAATTTCTTGTCTGAATTATAGTGTTAGATAATTAATATAATAGTTATTTGCCTTATTAATTGCATGTCTATCAAAAAAGAACATAATATAAGTTAGGAGGAACGTAAAGAGATTAAAATATACGGGGTGAGTTTTTTTGAATGTTTAGTACAGGTATCTTGGAAAACAATGCAACTACAGATATGGTTAAATGGGCGAAGAGTTGTAGTTTTAGAAGCAAAAATTTTAGTTTGTTTTTTAAAGTAATCTAAATGTACTTAAATGCCTAAAGAAGAAGAAAGCTTTGAAATTTTTTAAAAATTTTAGGGCAATTAGATTTTTACGACAGTAATTTTATTTCAAATAAATCTTTATACGGGGTAAGTTGGAAAAGTAAGTTTTTTTATATTTTTATTGGGAGGTTAAACTCTTAAAAAATGACAAAGTTTTAATTCAGCAACAAGATTTCCAAGTAATATTTTGCTTCAAGTTTAAAAATAAAGGTAGTTTTCTCTTATGCTTAATTTGTAAATTTGCATGTACCTCGTAAACGGTAAGATTAATTTAAATTTTAATTAATGTTTTGTAAGTTTAGGCATAGGTAGACATTTTCATCAAGAAATATTATAAGAAGAGAAAAATATTTATTTAAAAATTTTAAAAATTAAAAAGTTTTTCATATGGTTTTACACTTATGGAGGCCACTGTATAACATGGGACCACAAATTTTTCGTTTTCAAGTATTCTCAGGGTGTTAAAATTTTAAGAAATATCTTGAATTTTAAAAACACTTATTTGCATAAAATTTCTTGGTCTAGAGTTGGTCTAGACTTGGTTTATGTCATATAGTTTATGTTGTTAATGTTATATTATTGCTAATAACAGACATACCAATAAATAAATAGAAAAAAATATGCTTTTTGATATAAAATATGCCAACAACCTTATAGAAGCCCTTTATTTTCTTTTTAAAACAGTAATATTAGTCTTAATTAAGGTTTTAAATATAAACTATACAAAATAATACATTTTTTTAAAATTTATTACTTAAAATATAAATTTTATCTATTTATTCTTCATCTATACACATCACAAAACTTAAATAAAGCCTAAGAACAAAAATGCTTTCTAATTTGACTTTTAATATAACCATATTCCACTAGACATGTTCTACAACTTTAGTTAAAGTTTAACAATACACTTCCGTATACGTAATTTACTAAGCCTCTTGTAATACCTGAGTTAACCAAGTTCTTGATAATTGCAATTCGGTGGTAATATGAATTTAAAGTAAAAGTGGCAATAGAAATCAAGGTGACATGTACAAGTAAGATTAAATTACACTCTAATTTAACCTAAATTATACAGGGTATTCAAACTCTATTTATTTACCAAATAACTTAGCCTCTGTACAAGATAGAAAAACTTAAAATAAAAAAATGTATGTTTAGATACACTTATTTTATTGGCAGTATTAGTATATATACAGGGTGACAATTTAAAAAGAACAGTATTTAATATTGCCTCTACCAATGATAGTATGAAAATTTGGCGAAACACGTCAATTTACATGTCAAGGGGGACAATTTTTGAGGCATTTGTTGTCGTGTTACTTTTGACCCCTGACTCCCAGTGCACCTACCCCTAAAATTTAAAATGGCAATTACTATTTCTTTAACCATTTTTATGTTCCTTATAAAATTCTACATAAACTGCATTTATTTTTTTAGGTAGATTGGCTAATATTAAGTGCTGTTCATTTTTAAATTGTCACCCTGTATATAAATAAGGTGTCTTTATTAAATAAAACACCCTATTTATTTCCACACTTTTTTTATAAATTCTACTTTAAACATTTGTATTACGCAGTTAAGAGAAAAACTTCTGCTTTTCATGTCATTTACCTGAATCCTCTTCACATACTTAGTTTTGAATTTCCTAAAGGACTTAATAAAGTGGCTGTACTCGGCCAATAACAAATAACACAAAATGCCAGAGTATCTTAAAAAATTCGTTGTTCAGCGGAGATATACGATATAATCTTACCGTTGATACCGTACTTAAAAGCATCATTTAGTGATGAAAAATAATGGATGATTTTGCGGACGTAAGTAATATTTAATTGATAAATGGTAGACACTTTCTTAAAAAAAACATATGTCTGTCTCTAGTACCGATCAATAATATTCACTATTACTTACTTATTTTTTTTTAAATTAATATAAACCATTTTTGGAAATTGCTATAGAAAAGACGTCTAAATCTAAATACAAATTTATTAATTTATCTTACCTTACTGTCTTTTGTAACCAAAAGAATGAAGCGATTTTTTCTTATTAAACTTTTTTACATTTTAATGTTCATTGAATCAAAATTTTCGGCCATTGCAATATAGGGGTGTTATTTTCTATAATCTGGAATTTGGCCTAGGAATGCTAAATTTGTAATATGTATAATTAGGCAGCTTTAAACACTTTATAGTAAAATTGTTTTTAAAAAATAACTTTTAGCACATATTTGCGTTCTCATAAACTTTATAGCGTTATTTCACAACTTAAGAAATTACGAGACACCTTTTATTTTAAATTATAAAATAATAAAATCATTGCTAATCCAGACAAATACACATATTTGCCCTGCAAAACTGTGTACAGTTATTATCCAAAAATGTATTTTTTTAAAGTAAAATTAAAAAAGAAATATACTGCAATACTATCAAATTGCCAAAACTTACATGATTTGGATTTTATAGTTTTTATAGTAACTTATGCTACATAATAAAATGTTTTCTTAGTGTTAAAAATAGTTTTATATTCTGGGACTTACCAGCCCCTTCACAATAAGGCGTTGTTAAAAGGCTTCATTACATCGGGTTTTTGATGTATGTATATAAAAATGACGTTGACGTGTTAACATTTAGGGATCAAACATTAATCCCTAGATATTCACGAATAAGTAGATACAAATACGATTAATTTATTATATTATAATATATTATTTTTATTAAAAAGCAATAGGATTTAATTTTTATATACAGTGTGTTCACAATACCAATGCTAGTTTTAATTGTATTTTTATTGTTTTTAATATGTGAAATAAACGCAATTCTTTATTAAAATGTGTGCTTTATGAAAATGCTTAAAACTATACTGAAAATTACCAACATTATACAGGTTGGTTTAAATCATAAAAATTATATTTAAAAATAAAAACGGAAAAATAGAAGATGTTACCGTTAGGTAGCATCAACCTTTTTAAAAAAGTCCAACAATATAATTTTTTCACGTTTATAATTACATGGGTAAAATTAGGTGTAAGCTGCAAAAATTTGTTTTTTTAACACGCTTTTATTAGCTTGGGTTGTCACTATCTATCTATCCATCTATCTATGTAACGGAATCTTTGAGCCTAATTTTTACCAACTTCCAGCGATTCGATTTCTTTGAAACTTTGCACACGTATCAAGTACCCATGACAATGCAATAATCTGCAAACAGTATCCCGTTATCCTGATTAGGAATATCAGGATAAATAAATTCCTTTTAAAGATATTTTGTGTCTCTTGACAAAATGACGAAGGAATTTTTAGTGAATAAACTGGAGCATTTAACTAATTGATATATCGAACTACAAAATGAAAAATAAATAATAGTTTTAAAAACTAAAAACACGCTTTTATATGCAAACCGAACTAAAAATTAGAAAATAATTTTTCATTAAAAAAAGATTGTCACTTCAGAGTAAAAAGCGTGGGGTGCTTAATATATTAAATGTTATAATTATTATATTTGCCAATATCTATGAGGGAAAAGTTATGAAAAATAGTAAAATGCAACACACGCTTTTTACTCTGAGGTGACAATCTTTTTTAATGAAAAATTATTTTCTAATTTTTAGTTCGGTTGCATATAAAAGCGTGTTTTTTTAGTTTTTTTAAACTATTATTTATTTTTTATAAATAATTTATTTTCTTTTTGTATGCAAACATTATCAAGTTAAATAAAAATTATGCAAGTGTTAACACAAAAGATAATTACATTTATTTACCAAAAAGTTAAATTTTAATTATATTTTCTGCTATTTTAAAGCTGTTATAATAATATTTTTTACCACTTTTTTTTTAATTGCAAAATTAACATCTTTAATACTTTAAATCTTCATGCATATCAAACGAAGATTTTTTTATCTGCATTTTATTCAAAGAGAAATATTTTTTATGGTAAAAATTAAAAATAAAACAAATTATTTTATTTTAAGTTGACTTATAAATTAATCAATTTTTTTAGAGATCATAAACAATAGCAAAAAACTTTATACACACTATACCTTTTTTTTGTTTTTAAATAACGTATTTTTTTATTTTTTGAAAGAATATTTTTGCGATTTCAAATCACCCTGTATATCCTGGGTGAATTTCAGATAAAGCAAAAATTTTAAGAAATAATATATTTTTAATTAATTAAATTTTACAGGTTTTAATAAGTCCATAAGTGGACACACTGTATTTTAACCCGTTAAATTTATGTAGTGTCAACCTTATACAGCTAATATAACAGAAAAAACCTAAAATCAACTGAAATTACATTGAAACATTGAAATTAAAGACTATTAGATGAAATCAAAAACTGTTAAAATTAAAACGTTAATCAGAGATTTAATTAAACCATTTCGGCAAAAACGGGATCCGGAAATTCGATGAGCCAATGTTCGGCGTCAATTATTAAATATCGTAAAGGTTCATTTACACCAGACGAGCGAATGCTCATTCTAACCCCACTCTATTTAATTTGTTTAGTGTAAACAGACTTAAAGCATTCTTTTGTTGTTTTTATCGCTGGAAATAAACTGCTAAACATTCGAACGGAATAATTTAAATTTTAGGTAAAATTTTAAACTTAATTCTCTTACAGGCTACACAAAATATTTTAGCACGGTTTTCGGCAAACTTGGACGCAATTATAAGTCTTTATGATTACCCACATACATTGCAGCTTTGGTATTAAACTTACCACTTATATACAAAGTGGTAAATATCACCATTTTTTTTGGAAATTTTGTTGTTCTGCAACTTTTTAATAAAAGAAATTTTTGAATGGTAAAAATTTTATAATAAGCAAATAATCATTTGTGACAAACGGTTTTGGCAAATTTTTGATATTCTTTGTAAATCTAAAGTATATTTTACCAAAAAGTTACATTTTAGCGTTATCACCTGTATAACGCTGACTTTAAGTCCTATGAACTCCTACTGTTTAACGTTTTAGGCAAAAAGTAAAATCTTTTTAATGTTTTAAAAACTTTTTTACAGGGTGGACAAAAAGTAGATCTATGTATAAAACTAAATGTTTCAGAATTTTCTAATTTTTTCATAATTCTTGTTTTTTGTTATCCCATAAACTACAGAATAAACCTGTATGAATTCCAAAATTATCTTTGAATCTAGGGATCAAAATACCGACACGGTTTTTTAATTTTTATTTGCGTTGCTTAGTTTGCGTAATAATGCTCTTGTTGTATGGTTGTTCGAATGCTTGGACATTATATAAGAGATTGTCGTAATGTAAGTAATGCCTCATATTTCAGAACCGGTACTTCACAATATTTATTACTTGAGGGTTTTGAAAATGCCCAATTTGTTGCTAATAATTGCTATGTTGCCATATTTACCATTTTTACTTTTAGAATTTATAAAAGCTAATTAGCTAATTCTGTAGTTTATGATATAAGAGAAAACAAAAATTATGAAAACATGTAAAAAAACTTTTACACATAAATCTATTTTTTTGTCCACTCTGTATAAAAGTTTTTAAAGACATTAAAAGTTCCTTAAAACGTCGAACAGTGGGAGTTTATAGGACTAAAAGTGTTTTAGTGTTATATAGGGTGACAACGCTGAAACTTAACTTTTTAGTAAAAACATCATATTTTCAAATTTACGAGGAACAATAAAACTTTGCCAAAATTGTTTGTCACAAATGATTATCTATTATTATAAAATTTAGAAAAAAATTAAATATTTCTTTTATTTAAAAAGTTTCAGAACAATAAAATTTTCCAAAAAAACAACGTCATATTTACTATTCTGTATATAAGAAGTAAGTTTAATACCAAGGCTGCAATGTAGGTAATCATAAAGACTAATTTTGCGTCTAAATTTGCCGAAAACCGTACTAAAATAGTTTTTGTAGTCTTTGAGAAAATTAAGTTTAAAATTTTTCCTAAAATTTAAAATAACTCTTTGGAATGTCCTGCAGTTTAGCTTTCGAAGGTCAAGAAAGAATGCTCTTGTTTTAGCTCTAGCTTTTTGTTCGTTTGTTGTTATCGCACCTTTAGGGGTGTTTATTTATAGAATTTTCTGGAAACGTTTAGTACTTATTTAATAATACACAATTACAATTTTTGGAAATAAAAATCTAAATAAAATATTTTTTTGTTATATATAAAGAGCTATTTTGCTTTTGCAATAATATATTTAAAATTTAAAGATTACTTTAAAAATAAATACATTATTTATTAATTTTTAAAATATGAAATAATTATTTTCTTTTCGAATATATCAGAAATTTAAAAAAAATATACATTTATTTCTATTTAATTATTGCAAAAGTAAAACAGCTTTTTATATTTTAAAAAAGTTTAATTTTCTCTAAACATTTATTAAATATGTTTATTTAAAAAAAAGCAAAATAAATTTTATTCAAAGTTTGAAAGAGTAAGATAAAAAATTGTATTTCTCAAATACAATATTTTTTATACTATTATTAATATTTATGGCATTATATTGCAGAAAAGCAAGCAATATTCTAGACTATAAATTTTATTTACTTGTTGTTAAAATAATACTAAAATAATATAAATTTCTTTTTAATTTCTAAGTGATTCAAATTTATTATTACTGTTAATTTTCAATAATTTCTAATTATTTCTTTTGCACACTGCCAAATTTTAAAACCAGTGACACATGAACAAAAAGAAATAATAAAGAAATCAGAAGGTAACTTGATACAGTTGATGTCGCGTTTACTGTACATTGCATACATTGATATTTAAGTTTATTGTAGTAGGCAATCAAAACAAAACACGAATTCAAACTGTAAAAAAAGATTTGAAGTGTTAAAAAAGTTACTTTTGAACGCTTTATGTAGTGTACCAAAATGAAGTACTTTATCTTCATGTTAACGATTAAAAGCCAGTATTTTTTTAAAGGTCATAGAAAAAAATTAAAGTTGTTACATTTTTATAATAACGAGAAACCTAGAACTGTATTTGTTGGACGGTGGTAAAAAAATAATATATAATAAAAAACTAAAATAAAAACGCCCGAAAAAAAAACTAACTTTAATTTGTTTGATTAACTGGCTACTAGTATTAAATATAAATACATTTGATATTAAATTATTAAAAAAATGTATTAAAAAATGTATTCTAGCAAATATTTAATAATATTTTAACCAAAGGTTATAATTATTCTGGGTAATACTTTTAACAAAAAGCATATTTATTATACAAAATAATTAAAGTTTTGAGAATTCCAAGTAAAAATCTTGTTACTATAAAATAATATTATTTAATGTTAAAAGAAACAACAATATTTCGGGTATTTCGGTTCACAAAAAAACTGCAACTGTACAGGGTGTCCACATTTTGGTTGTCCCTTATGGGAAACTTGGAAACCATAAGAGATATTAAAAATCTGATACCCCATCCTCGAGCTCTTTTTTGGAGAAAACATTTATGGTAAAAACAGATCATCGCTATCGCTTGAAGCGTTTCAGAGATACAGGGTGATTCTCGATTTTCACTTTTTGAAAAGGCCCTGTAGCTTTGTTGTTATTACAGATACGAGAAAACTAATTGCACATTATAAAGACACTTTTTCCGTAGAATCCAGTGGCGTAGCCAAAATTATTTTTGAGCTGTCATTTTTGACATATGACCCAAACATGTTTTTTTTTATTAGGGACACCCTATAAATGATTAGGTAATTAAATTGCTTGTTTTTCTGATTAAAATAATATATCATAGTAGGTGGTTTAATAAATTTTTTACGTCAAATATTGGAAAAATTATGATTTTAAAGACGCATTTTTTTATTTTAAAATTTAAAAATTTCTACAATTTGTTATGAATATATAAGGATGAAATTATGGTGGATAATATAATATATGATAAGAAAGAATATTATTATATATATATATATATATATATATATATATATATAGAAATATATATATATATATATATATATATATATATATAAGTATATATATATATATATATATATATATATATATATATATATATATATATATATATATATATATATATATATATATATATATATATATATATATATATATATATATATATATAGAAATGCAGTGTGTCCCAAATTATTACAATAATTATTTTTTTATGTTTAAATTTAAAAATTCATAGCGTCCTTATTTATGAATTTGAAGCAAAAAATGTTGGTACACTGTATTAGTGTGCTAATGTTGTATAAAAAAATAAAAATCAAAGTTATACAGCGTTGTGTCAAAATTTTTCGATTCTTTTTTTTGGACTTTACATTTTTTTTTTTTTTTTGTTTTTCGTTTCTGCCTCATTGGTAAAGTTGACATGGAGAATTTATAAAAAATAAAAAAATAATAAAAATATCAAAAATTAAAAAAACTTGATAAATTTTTAAGTTTAATTAATATAACTTGTTTATTATTGTTGTTGTAAACTAATTTTTGGTTTTTATTTCTACGGAAATGTCTCACTGAGCTAAGGGATGACAGGATTCCTGTTTTAGAACAAAAAATATAAAACAATTTTAAAAACAGATAGAAGCCTGCAATGCGTCTTTAAAATCATAATTTTTCCAATATTTGACGTAAAAAGTTATTAAACCACCTACTATGATATATTATTTTAATCAGAAAAAACAAGCAATTTAATTACCCTAATCATTTATAGGGTGTCCCTAATAAAAAAACATGTTTGAGTCATATCTCAAAAATGACAGCTCAAAAAATTTTTGGCTACGCCACTGGATTCTACGGAAAAAAGTGTCTTTATAATGTGCAATTAGTTTTCTCGTATCTGTAATAACAACAAAGCTACAGGGCCTTTTCAAAAAGTGAAAAAATCGAGAATCACCCTGTATCTCTGAAACGCTCACGCGATAGCGATGATCTGTTTTTACCATAAATGTTTTCCTCAAAAAAGAGCTCAGGATGGTATCAGATTTTTAATATCTCTTATGGTTTCCAAGTTTCCCATAAGGGACTTTGGACAAACCACGAAGGCTAAAAGCCTAAATACTAACGTACCGTGGGTGTCTTAAGCGAGGTAAGAGGGAGTTTGTTGACACGGGACTTAAATACTTGAAGATTTGGGGGAAGGAAGAGACCTCCGCGGGCAGCAGGTTCCACAATCTAGAAACTCTAGGGATAAAAAGAACGAACAAAGTGGGAAGTTCGGGGCCTGTCCAGTTGGACCGTATAGGGATGCATACGCGCGGAACCACGAGTTTCTCTGTTGGGAACCGTAAGTGGAGGAACTATACTGGACAATTCTTCAGAGCAGAAGCCATGGAAGTACCTATAAAAAGCGATAAATCCCCACAGCCCGACGATGGGCAGAGAGGAAGCCTTTCTGTAAGTGAAGGATCATTAATGAGACGAATAGCTCTTCTTTGAATAGAATCAAGAATGCTTAGGGTTGTTGGGGACGCCATGCCCCAGATATGAGAACAATATTCCAAGGAGGTCGGATTTGGGACACATATAAAGTGTATAAATTAGAAGGGGAAAAATACTTTTTGGCTCGAAAGAGAAATCCAAGCTTTTTGAAGCTGCCGTGGCTATAGATACAATGTGTTTATGCCAGTTAAGGTTACTTTCAAATGTGACGCCCACAAGATTGAAGGTGTCTTTGCTCTGTAAAACTTGGCCGCTCATAAGTAGAGGATGAGTATTTGATGACTCTTTTCGCGACAAGGAACATGATTGTGTTTTGGATGCATTAAAATGGACGAGATTTTTGGCGCCCCAATCCAATATTAAATTAAGATCCTGCGAAAGAGATATCTGCATCGCTCTGCGTTTGTTTTCCAAGTCAGGTTTAGTGATGGGTTTAGGAACCTGAAAACTGGAGTGAAGGGTACTATCGTCGGCAGAAACTATGAATGGAATTAGTTGTGGACGAGAGAAGGTCGTTGATGTGAAGAAGGAACAATGTTGGTGCCAGAACTGAGCCCTGAGGGACTCCAGCATTTACTTGGTGAAAGCTTGAAGAATGGCCGTCCACAATAACTGATATACGACGATCAGATAGATAACTAGAGAGCCAAGTACAGAGTTTAGTTGAAAGACCATAGGAAGGAAGTTTATTAAGAAGTGCGGCATGCCAGACCTGGTCAAAAAGCTTTGGATATATCAAGAGCAACGATCTGGGACTCACCTAGAAACTCAAGAGACTTATTCCAGCAGTGTGAAACGAAGGAAAGAAGATCTGCTGTAGATCTTTTGTGGCGAAATCCATACTGCCTGTCATGCAAAATTTTGTGTTTTTCTAAGTACTTAAGAATTTGTGAATTAATTAATTTTTCCATTACTTTACAAAGAACTGAGAGAATTGAAATTGGTCTATAGTTAGATGGAAGAGATTTAGATCCTTTCTTTGGAATAGGTTGAACACGTGCAGCTTTCCAGCTCTCCGGAAAGACACCTGTGTCGTAAGAAATTCGAAAGAGCCGAGTTAAGATTGGTGCAAGTTCTGGAGCACATTTTTTTAAAACGATTGCTGGTATGCCATCCAGCCCAGACGATTTCTTGGTGTTAAGGGAAGAAAGGATACGCTTAATGTGTTTTACCTTAAAAATAATATCGGGCATTTTATGAGGAACTGCGGTAACCGCTGGAATTGGATGATTTACGGGAGGGTCAAGGGTTGAATTGGCAGCAAATTGTTTAGCAAATAGTTCTGCCTTTCTTTAGCAGTAGAAATAATTTCACCTTCCAAAGTTAGCGATGGAAAAGAACTGGTACAAAAATTCCTACTTATGTTTTTCGCAAAGGACCAGAAAGATTTGCTGCCATTTGAGCAAGAAAGAACTTTGTTTTTAATACGATTGTTAGAAGGTGTCTTTGGCTTCAGAAATTGTTTGATTGTAGTAGTTTTTGCTTCAATGCTGGCCTGTCGGTTTTCTGGACTAGGATCTTGTAGAAACTTCTTGTGAGCCTGAACTTTTAAAATTCTAGCTTTATCACAAGATTTTGAAAACCAGGGTTTGCTATTGGATTGTTTGGGGTTCTTAATGTTGTGTGGAATATAGGTTTCAATGCCCAATTGAATTGATTCAGTTAGTTGATTGCAAATTACAGAAGGATCACGAGAAGAAAAGCAGATGGAATTCTAGGGGTAAGTGGCGAAGAAGTCCCTTAGGCCATCCCAGTCGGCTGAGTTGTAGTACCATACTGTGCGTGGTGGCATGTATTCATTAACCTCGGGATGTGCAGGGTAAGATATAGTAACTAAGCCATGATCTGAGCGACCTAGAGGAGCTGTGACAGATGTTTGATAGAGTTCGGGGTTGGTAGTAAGAAAGAGATCTAGAGGATTTGAACTATGATTTGGGACTCTAGGAAAGTAGGTGGGTTCCATAATAAGGTTGGTAAGAGATTTACTGACTGCGAAGATTTCGGCTGCTCTGCCTTGGGGGTCAGTTTTTGAAGAGCCCAGCCAATCCTTATTATGGACATTAAAGTCGCCAAGCACGATTACTTCAGCTAATGGAAACTAAGAAATTATGCTATCGATCTTTGTTGAAAGAAAGTCAAAGAATTCGACATAGGAATTATTAGATGGGGACCGGTACAAACAGCAGATAAATTTAGTTGAAGACCTAAGGGAAAGTTTAAGCCAAAGGATATCGGGCCTACCCGATTCAAGATTGAAAACTCGAGCACAAGCCAGATCGTTGCGGACGTAAGCACATACGCCACCATGTGGGCGAAAAGACGAAATACCCTGCATTTTTATCCATTAATTAAATTACACCCTATATATAAATTAATTTTAACCGATTAAATAGTAATTATTTATCTAAACAAATAAAATCACTGAACTGATTTTAAATAATTTTCATCGATTCCAAAACGAGAATTAACTTTATTTAAATATTTGAAACATTGTTTTTTTTTCCAAGCAAATTAATTCTATAAAATGGTTTTGTTGAAATAGATTAACATAAAATAGATTTTATTCCGGTAAAATATTTGCTCTGTAACACGATATATTCAACAAGTAGTGCTAAAATTAGGAAAATTGACTTCTTGCTTTTTAGTATAAATGTTGAATAGAAAACTTGTAGGTCACTTAAAAACTCTTTTTGTACTAGTGCATATGGTTTACTTAAGAGTTTTTAAATAAGTACAGACTGTCCACGGATGGGGTTAACAAGAGGACAAATGGACCAAAAATTTCATGTTTCGAAAAAAGTCATTCTTCATAAAAATCTTTGCTTGTAACAAAAATGGGATTTACAAAAAGAAAATGTTTATTTTGTATACAGGGTTCGCAAAAACTTAAAAAAAAAGATTTTTTCTAAGAACAAGCCACCCTTATATTTAATTTTTAAGCAAAATATCATAAAAAAATATTTAGAATAGCATTCTATATTACTTTAATTATGTTACTGGGGTTTCAAAAAGTCATTTTGGAGTTATTAAAAATTAATTATTTTAAATTTTTATAATGAAATGACCTAAAAAACACTTATTATTTGCTTTTAAAACATTTGTTTTTCCAAATTTCTACACAACCTAATTTTTCAGCTGTAAACGAATGCGATTAAGGCGTTTTCGCTAAATTATAAATCTCAAAAAATTTATATTATTAT
The DNA here is from genome assembly GCA_014170235.1 of Listronotus bonariensis. Classification (NCBI taxonomy): domain Eukaryota; kingdom Metazoa; phylum Arthropoda; class Insecta; order Coleoptera; family Curculionidae; genus Listronotus; species Listronotus bonariensis. The sequence goes on from JACEGR010005523.1 coordinate 34,197, forward strand.
TTTTTTAAGTACAAACATTATTCTTAATAAAATTTCCCGATGATATTTTGCTTAAAAATAAAAAATAAAGGTATTCTTATCTTATAAGTTTTTGTAAACCATGTATACAAAATTAACATTTTCTCTTCGTAAACCCTACTTTTTTATTAGCAAAATTTTTTTATAAAAATGACTTTCTTTTTAAATAAAATATTTGGTTCATTTGTAATATCGGTTTACTTAAATCAATATTTTAAATAAAAGCAGCATTATTTTTCTAAGCAAAAAGAAAAAAGAAACCTTATCCATTTAATAAAGTAAATTACCAAAATCCGTTTACTTGATCTGAGGTTTTAATTTTAACATTTTTATATTTTATAAATAAGAATGACCGTAGACTTCGCTAACTATTGAGATTAAAAGACCATAAGACTATCATAAAACTAAATAGTGCTAACGTAACACCTTCGTTAGTAAATAAACACATAAGTTTTAAATTATTTGTTTCATAAAGTACAATAGCATGAGATATATTAACTAAGTGTGCAGTTTTAACAGTAAAATATGATAAAATGTTGGTAGGTAAACAATATAATTCATAACTTAAAAAACATTTCTCTTACAGAGTTTACAGATAAAGTGACTTCAATAACATTCTTCTAACGTTTTACTGGGAAAACATGTTATAAGTTAAACTTCATACGTTTGAAAAGTAAATACTCTTCCGTTATCAAAGTTTTGTAATAAACTAACAAACACACAATAATAAAGCCAAATAACTTCTTAACAAACATTAAAACAATGTTAAATTAAACGTTATAGAAACATATTTGTATTTAAAACGTTTTGTTGATTAAAAAATATTGTTTAATTAATATTATAACATGTAAGATAATGTTTCTGTTACATTATAATATTTAAATATTTTATTATTAAATAATATAATACTATACAGGCTGTCCACTAAATAATGATATACAAAGAAACCACATATCTCTTATTTGAAAATATTAGGATTGAACCAAACACACCTAAATCTAAAAGTTAATACTAAGGAAGATACAGGGTGCAAAACTAGAATAAAAATTTTGATTTGAAAGTTTTAAAACGTTTGCAATATTTTAATGAAACTTAGTATCTAGGGCTTTTTTATCATGAGCCATTCAGACCTAAAATAATTTTTATGTGTAAATAATAGGACGCATGCCATACTATTTTAAATTTCTCCAAAGTGTTGTAACTTTTTTGTTTTTCTTTGTATATACCATCTAATAGAAATGACTGAGAGGCAGGCCCTTCCATTAAAGCCGATCTAATCTGGTATACAGATGGCTCCAAAACGGACCAAGGAGTCGGAGCAGGTATATATGAAGACAAACCGAGGACAAAAATAAACATCGGTCTCGGACAACACCCTACGGTGTTTCAGGCGAAAATTGTAGCCATAGAACAATGTGCTAGGGAAATCACCAGAAGAAGTTACATGGTAAAGCCAAAGTAATTTATTCGGACAGCCTGGCAGCCATCAGGGCAATCAGTTTATGCAAGATTAGCTCCAAGCTGGTGCAGGACTGCGTTGCCGCCATGGAATAGGTGGGTGCGTCCAACAAACTAACTATTGCCTGGGTACCAGGACATGAGGGCCACCAGGGCAATAAGAGGGTGCAAGCAGGGCAATAGTAGGCCCCGAGCCCTACTGTGGTATTCCGTCATGCCAAGTAAGGTCATTAGATCATTGATCATGAGGAAATCCCAAGACTGGTGGATAAGAATACAGGACAGCGTCAGGCGAAAAACTTCATAAAGGCATACTCGCCGGAATTTACGAAAGACCTTTTGAATTACAACCGGAAGGCAGTAAGAATTATAGTCAACTAAAAGGTCATTGCAGACTGTCTAAACATCTGGAAACATAAGAAAACCTATGCAGGTTCTGCCAGGAAGAAGGAGAAACCGCAGAACACATATGGTGCTATTGCGAGGCCCTTTGTCGTCTGCGGTTTGCAAGGCTGGGTAAGGAAAAACCTAATGCAGCAACATTTACCAAGGAGCCAGTGGTAAGATTGTGAAGTCTGATTAAAAAGACCGGCTTGGATAGGATGCTCTAACATATGGATGGAGGATACCCAATAAACCTGAGCTGGTTGCAGTGTTATAGGATTACAATACACCTCCAAGCTAATCTAATCTAATCTAATGTACCATCTAAGTAAACCAGTAAACTTCCTACACAAAAAGTTATACTTTCCAGAAATGTATCTGAGCAACCGTTTATAAGATATTTGCGTTTAACTACCTTATCATCAATAAATGATTTAATGTATTTCCTTAAAGACACAGTTTTAGTTTGCATTAAACTACTTAAATGCAAATATTTTAAAACCGGTTGCTTAAAGCAATTTTCACAAAATATATCTTTTTGTGTAGAAAGCATAGGAAAGTTTACTGATTTACTTACATGGCACATAGTACATACAGAGTAGCACAAGAAAGTTTAAAAGTTTTAGAGACATTTAAAATAGTGTAGCTTGTGCCACCCAGCTTACACATAAAAGTTAATATAAGATCTAAATAGTTTATGTAAAAATATACTAGAATAGCAAATTTTATTAAAAGATTTACAATCAATTTACCAAAAATTACCAAAATAAATTTAACATATTTTTTTTTATTTAACACCTTGTATCTTTCTTATTATCAACTTTTTGAGATGGGTATGTTTGGGTAAATCCAAATGTTTTGGCATAGTTTTTATTAGTTTGTCTATGAATAATTAATAACTATACGGACGATACTATACTGTACATGCAATATCATCATACAAAAGATAAATTTAATTAACAAAAGAAGTGTTTGGTAATTATTATTTTTTAGCCAATTAAATTTGGTACTTTGTTTAATTAAAAAAATTATAATAAAGGTTAAAATGCCATGTCAAAAAAAAAAAAAAAAAAAAAAAGTCTAACTTTTCAAATATTTTAACTTGATTAAGTGAATATCACAATCTACATATAGTCACCATATACCATTATACAAAAATCCCATTAATTAATAAGAAATTTTTTTGTATTCGGTGTGTTTTTTTATTTGTCCAATTAAATTGCCTGCTTTGTTTAATTACAAAATAATTACAAACATTCAAAACATACAAAATAAGAAATTACAAACAAAAAAATACAGCTTAAATCTCAAAACGAAGTCAAATTAACCACACAAAGCCTTGGATTTCGTTTCATGTTTACCGTCGATAAAAGGGATCAAAGGGTACTTTTTTTCTCTCAACATTGCTAATTATTGCTCTTTTTAAAGAATAAAAGAGCAGCATAAAAACTAAATATTGTAAATTTCTACTATTAAACAGTGAACTAATAATTTTCAAATTAATTATTAAACGAAATATTTGCGTACTGTTGGTAAGAAAATTTAAGGACAGATTCTACATTCCAAAATAAGAAAAAAGTTCATAAAAAATGTTGATCCAAAAAACTCTAGAAGATTTTATACAGCGTGTCTTCAATAGTTCTTACCCAATGGAAAATTATTTAAATATTAATTTTGCAAAATAAAGCCTCTTTATAAAAGTCCTCCTTGATGAGAAAATACTTTTCCACAATAGTTATTTTTGCGAGAAAATTTCCCAGCTTTTAATGTTTTAAGTTGTAATCAGTATACTTTTTACATATGTTTAATTACATAAATGGTTGTTTTACTAAAAAAAAATGGGGCATTTTTTTTTAAATTGTTTTATAAATTTATAGATGCGGGCGTTTTTGATACTATTTTGCCTTGGGGCATAAAAGTGCTATTTACGCCCTTATTTATAAATGCGGCGTTTGATACTTTTGCCCTAGGGCCTAAAAGTGCAATTTTAAGCCCTGAAATGTAAAATTGTATTTTACGCTCGGTCGTACAAAAAATATTTTGATGAACAGGTTAGCCTAAAAAGACTTGTTTCCAAATTAAAATTTAGTGTATTTTCTAACTATAACTATATTATAAGAAATTTTAAAGGGTGATTTCTTATGTCATTTTATAAAGAAAAGTTCCTATTAAGAAATGTTTGGAGTAGCTTCGTTCTGAGATACAGGGCATTATTATTATTTTTTTAACGTCGGAATTTAAAAAATTATCCTTAATACGAAACCAGATACCAAAAAAATGTACGACACTAAAAAGTTGTATTTTTAGTAGTTTCATAGAAAAAAAAAACATAAAAAGCAAGAAGCAAACATTTTTCTCTCAATAATATTGGTTGTGGTGCCCATTGAGTCGCCACTGGACCCACTAATGTCAATTTAGTTAAAGCTTTACAAGCGCTTTAATACATCAAATAAACATACCAAATTTTAACGAAATCCGTTTAAGCGTATTTACGATATGTTTAAAATACCGACTTTTTTGAAAACTTTGCCGCCCTCTATCTCAGAAACGAAGCAAATCCAGACATATGTTTATAAAAACTGAAATTGCATAAGAAATTATCCTCTTAAGTTTTTGTACCGTAGTTATAGAAATACCCAGTATATAAAATTGGTAACAAGTCTTTTTTAGGCCACCCCTGTGTATCCAACATGCAGTTCTTTTTTTGTGGAAAAGTATTTTCTGATCCAACAGGACTTTTTATAAAGTTTCCCATTTGGTAAGAACTTCCGAAGATACGCTGTATTTCTCAAGAAAACGTTTGGTTTTTAGGTTATTGATGTGTCTTTAATCAAAAACATCTTTCTCTCTCTAATTTGCAATTTTATAATTATGAATTATATTTCTAAAAAAAATATTTCTTAAAATAAACTTCATATATTTTTTATCCGATTTCTGTACAAAAACAGTGCATTGAAAGTTAAGGCATCTGGTATGTGGTACAATAACGGTTAAGCAAAATTATAAAAGTTGTAAAGAAAAATTAAAGTTGAGACAATATCACCTTAGACGAACTTCGACATTGTCTAAGTTTTATCTTATTTTATCTTGAGGGTGGCTTTATAGTATCAAAGGCAATATTTTTGTTGTTCAGAAAGTCTCATGGAAAGTTTTAGAGGTTTCTTGGCGTTTTGTCACCATTTTTATTGAAATGAAGTGCTGCTTTGAGACTATGTAGGAGTAAAATCAATTTTGCTTTATAGAAGAAAAGTTTTTAGTAAGTTACTAGATTTGGCACTATTAACTTTTATTAAAACCTCATAAAAATTTCTGTCTTCTTATTATTTTAAAGGGTAAATAATTTTTTTCTTTACAATGCATTTGTTTTTTCCTTTTCTATTCTTTTTAAAGAAAACAACTTGTAATAATTATTATTTATTTATTAATTATTTATTTAAAATATTATGAACACCCAGTATAAAATACTATTCTTTTAATTAGGTCTGTTAAAACTAAGAACAAAATAAACCAATCACCTTATAAAACACAGTAAAAACACTATGTAATAATTTCAAGGTTCAAATCTGTAAGTTAAACAATTTCTAGGTCAAAAAGTGAATTTATCAAACAAATTTACAGGGTCAAGTGTGGTTTAACATCAAAACAAACAACTACTGTTTGTTAGTGTCTTAGCTTGTTGTTCTTAATGTCGATTGCTACATATTAAGCAGGGGAGTACGCTATACTATTAGCTGCTAGAGTTGCATTTTATTTGTTTTTAAAATAATTTTTATTTACTTTTTAAAAATTATTTTGCTATAAATGTCTATTACCCCATCTGAGTAACTTACCTTAGGTGTCCAGAAAATAGTGGTGATTACATTTTACGTAGATAATATCTAATATCTTTCAAGTTTTTATGCTAGAAAGTTTGAAAATAGATATAGCTTAGAAAATATTTGATTTTTTCAAACATTTTCAATTATGGCTGTAGGTTTAATTGAATCAGTAACACTGTTATTGTTATTTTAATATTTTTGTTCATAAAAATTTTATAATTATTTTTTTCCAGGGATAACTACTTTAATTCTTAATTTTAAAGCAACACGTCATTAAACAATTTCAATAAAATATAGAATATATAATAATCTTATTAAAAATGTTATTAGGACATGTTATTGAACTTTATTGTAAGTATATTATATTATATATTTTTTTACAGCGTATTTTTTTATACATTTAATTTTTTGTAAGCCCTATCCGTGGAAAGTGTATATAATAAAGAACATCTTTAACTTTATAATAGGAATAAAATTAATAAATAAAAAAACAATCCAACAGTTTTATTATTTTTAAAAAAGTTAATGGTGGTTTGCTTAATTTAAAATTAAACTTTATTTTAATATAGCCACAAAAAATGTTATTGAATAAGAAGTGCATAAGGTATGTTTTTTAATAAATGGCCGGAGGTCGGAAACCACAAGCCATAAGGAAAATGCTACAGTTCCATGAGTAAAAAACATTGTATGCATGTTTTGTATACATTATTTTTACGACCTTATAAATTTTATGATTTTAATATTTAAGTTTTTAGGACTTATAATTATTAAAATTATTTGGTAATTTATATTTCATTTTTAATCTACGTAAGTACTGTAAAATTTACAATAAGGTAATGGTACTGAATAGCAGCATCGCTTTTCTATAAGCACTTGTAAGCAAACGCTCGACTTTATTTATACGTTTAAAGTAAATCCTTTTATTTCTATACTTTGCATACAAAAATTGCATGCAAAAACTTTCAAACTGTAAAAACAGGTATGAAAAGTTTCTATTTTGAATTTTATGTAATGTACTAAAATGGCAAACTTTCTTTATGACAATTATTAAAAACAGCATTTTTTCGGGGGTCGTCAATTTTTGCATGGTTTTTAATAAAAATTATTTTAAATATATATTTTTAAAAAATAATTTGTTTGTTTTTACTCAGAGATACACTGTACAATTTATATCTGGTATTGGTAAATTATAGTCAGTAAACAATGTAATTTGTAAGTTTTGAAAGTGTTTTAATATACTATTTTCTAGCGAAAAACATGTCAAAAACTTTAAAACATTATTTATATTATCCAAAGTTTTTCTTCGGTAAAATATAGTGTGTCCACGGATGGACTTAACTATACTTCTAGAAATTTTTTTTAATGTGTTAAAAAACAGGTATTTTTCATAAAAAAATTTGCTTTGTCTAAAATGCTTAAAGCTTTAACTTTGACATAGAATATACAGGGTGGTTCAAAATCTAGAAAATATTACTTTAAAAAATATTAAAAATCAAAAAATTATACTTTTGAGACTACCCTATTAAATAGCGTAAAAAAGAATTTAAAAGTGTATTTATATATTTTTTGCTATTTGTTATGGTTTATAAGAAAATTCAAAATTGCATGAATTAAATAAATAAATATGTTTTTAACATTTAAATAGCGTAAAAAATTATTAAAACTTTTAACTTTTTGTTAAATAAATCGTTACTTTTTGTGTTACTTTTAATATACACTTTAACTTTACTTCATATTGAATGCATATAAAAAGTAAAATTAATTAAAAACAAAATAATATTGTTTGTTTACACCTAATTTTTCCAAGTAATAATTAGTGATAAGATAGAAAATATATAGGACTTTTTAAATGTTTTTATGTTTTTTAATTAAGCATTTTGAAAAATATATTTTAAAAAATAATATTTTCGCTTGATTTTCAAGCAACCTGAATATCATATGGCAATTTTTATAATAGTTTTTAGCATTTTAGACAAAGCAAAAGCTTTTATGAAGAATAACTTTTTTGAAATATTAAAAATTAAAAAAAAAAATACGGGAAACTTAAACTGTGCAAATACAATATTCCACTTGAATTGCCATGATTTTTTTCTGTATGTTAATCTGGCATTGTTAAGCCCTGAAAATATACAGTTACTTTTTATGTTTTAGACGTCTTTAGTATGCGGCCGATATCGTATGGGTGGTTTTGTTTCAGTGACCTTTTAGATGAGCAAAAACAAAGCTAAGCAGACACTGTGGTAAAAAAAGGTTTAAACCCAAAATTAACAAAAAACTTAAATAAAAATCGAATAACCTAATTTATTTTAACCATTATTGTTTAATAAAATGAATATAAATAAAAATCAAAAACATGAGAACAGGTAATAGCATGTGTGCTAAAGTACTAAATGTAAACATTTAAACAAACTTATGCTACTTTTTATACTTTAGTACAAAATGTTATTACTCGACTTCATGTTTTTAATTTGTTTCTATTCATGATTTATAAATTTTTAGTTATTTTTATTTAATTTAAAGATGGCTTAGATTTTTAATTTTAAAATCTTTATTTTTCTTTTTAAGTTTATTATTATTATTTTTTAATTTTATGACCATACGCTAAAAACACTACACCATACCTGGTACTTTTTTACGTAAACTGTCCACACAAAACAAAAATGCTGCCTCTAAATGGTATAAATTGGGTATAAACACTTGACACAAAAATAAAAATAAAAAAATGAATTAGCTAAATGACAATCCATGACATATTGGAAAATTTTAACGTTTCATTTACTGCTTTGATTGTTCACACAACCAGCATAGATTAATATTCGAGCATATAAATACCAGAGGCAGCTTTGCCATACGTCAAAGAATAAAATAAGTCCAGTAACTTTTTTCTCACGATCTGGACTTGGTTTTCTTATGGGATCACCGCAAAAGTTTACTCTTTCAAATTCCAAAAATAATAAAATCGTTCTACAATTGACAGAGTAATCGGTGTTATTACATAAAAAAACATAAGTGTAGAACATATAACCATCCCTTTTAAAGTCGGTAAAAAGAGGTTTGAACAGTCAGTTTTATTAAATTTTAATTTTTCGAAAAGTAAAAATGGCCAATAAATGGTCAGTTTAAAATAATTATTTTACATTTTTGGCTAAGTATATACTTTTATTTAAAAATTCTTGGGCATAAAGTCCTAAATAAAAACCCTTGTCAAATTCTGTTTCTTAAAAAGTCACGAATGTATTTCTTCTAAAATTGACTTTTCGGCGAAATTAGCCGTCATCTACAATATTATTTCTTTAAAACATAAATTCGTAGTAGCCCACACACATTTTTAAAAAACAATAAAACAGTAGTTGCCAAATTTAGGACGTTTCTGCCCAGAATTTTTAAATAAAATAATATTACAGAAATAAAGTCCAAGAAAAAAAAAAAAATAAAAATATAACAATATATTTACCTTTATTATTTTTTGGGGTAATATGTTTTCAAACCATATTAACTTAGGACATTTGTAGAGCCAGACTGTCTACTCCCCCTGTGGAAGCATATTCCCATTTCTCCAAAGGATAAACCCTTGTAAAAAAGAAATAGATAAAGGGGAAAAATACAAGCGAATAAATTGATCTATTATCGTTGATCTGAATACTAGTCACAGCGTTTTCATTGAATGGGAGAGCCAAAATGTGATAAAAACTTTATATAAAATAAACAATTTTGTTACGTCTTTTCTACAATATTCTACCAAAAAATTGTTAAGATATTTTTTCTGTAAAGAATTGCAAACAAGAATTCTGGTCCCCAATAAAAAGGGAAAATTACCACCTTCATTAAAAAAAAAACACGACTTGCCTAATAATTTTAGGGGTCAAAATGGTTTACTTCTTTTTATATTGGTTTCTTGATTTTATTTTCGTGTTACCTATGGGAGTCCCTAATTTTTCTTCTCTCAAAAAGAAAGCCAGATACAAAAAAAAAAAATGTGTAGAGCACTAAAAAGTTGTATTTTCAGTTAAATAGTTAAAAAATATAACGTATTTACATAAAAGTCAATGGCGTACTTTTTTTATTAATAATATTATCTGTTATGCCCACTGCGACGCCACTGGAGCAATAAACTTCATCCGGTTAAGGTTTACAAGTGCCTTATTATATTGAACAGAATTTTAACCAAATCCCGGTTTAGGAAATTATTTAGGATATTTATAAAATAACGACTTTTTAAAAAAACCTTAACGCCCTGTATCTCAGAAACGAACAGAGCGCGTACCGTAGGTTGGAAACACCCGATATACTGTTACGACATAAACCCGATACATTTAACGGTTTAAGGTCTGGGACGCGAGAGAGAGGAAAATTTGCAACGATGGGTAAAATCACTAAAAATTTGTCATTCGGTGATCAATCCAGTGGCGTTTAGAGTTTTTACTTTAAATTTAAATTTGTTTTAAACGGTAAATTTGTTAAAGCTGTGTCCTTAATAATTTTTGTTAAAAGTTAAACAGTGGCAACTTAATAATAAAAATCATGTAAATGATCGCTCTAATAATACAATAAACTATAATATTTCTCTGGCACTGGTGTCGACAAATATCTGATTTAATAATATGGCCAAAAAAGTACTTAGCCGTATTCACCAATATTTATTAGGGCTGATAAAGTGACGTTAACTTTTATATTTTTTGAAAGAAAAAAAATTACTGGATTAGAGCTCTCTATGTAATTTTTTTTCTTTTTCTTTTGTTGGGTATGGGTTAGTTGTAGCATTTACTATGGATGTTAATGTATGGAGTAAAAGCTGAATTTATAGATTGACGTTTTTGTTTCCGTTTGCCATTTGATGTTTCGGTTTTTCATATGGTATATGGAAACGGCAAACAGAAAATATAAATTGACCAATTGAAAGCCAAGTTGTTTTATCTTTCTAACTGAAAATCGTCAAACGAAAAAAGAAACGTCAATTTATAACACGTGCTCTAATGCCAGCTTAAAAACAATATATATTATAAGAAAAATAAATCTTAGGCTGGTGTGACACTTATCAAACTTCTTCTTGTCAAATAAATTGGACCATGTTTACTTTAAATAAATTTCATAATGTAAAACAGAAAATTAAATATCAAAGAAATTCAAGATCGCCATGTTAAAATTTGTTTAAAGAATTCGAACACGTCCTATTTTTCGAAAATATTTGATGCAAAAACATCAAAACTACCAACCCAATAGTCTTCTAAATTGACAGTTGGCTAACTAGGGCAACTGCGCAAGCAAACTTGGTCGTATTTGGTTTTGTACCCTGATATTTGGCTTCCAAAGAAGTTTGTCAAAAATTTTTTTATTTAGATTAAGCAAAACAGATAACTATTAGGCTGACAACTATGAGAATGGTGAGTACGTGTCAAAAAATGACGCAAATATGGCGCACTTGTCATAATTTCTCTTTTAAAATAAAATTACTCTTTGTTTAAACCTTTGTTAACCAGGTTAATTTTTAAGGTTTTTTAAACTCATTTTTTTATTTAGTCTGCTGCTTAATTAAACGTATTTGATTTAAATTACTTACAAGTTTTGGAGTTTTTATTTTAAAACTAAAGAACACAAAGACAGTAGGATAAAAAGCTAATTTTAAATTGATTTGATCAAAAATGCCTTTTTGAATAAAGGTAATTTCGACTTATTTTGATCGGAAACAAGAATAACTCAAGTTTTTACCCTCAATCTGAAGCTCTCAACTTACTTTAATTTTGATAATCCCAGGAATACGTCTGTGTCAAAGCGACAAAGTGTTACAAAATTGACACGAATAAAAGGAGGAGAGATCGGAAGGCAAAAAATAAATCTTTTTTTAAATTCAATGAATATTTGTTAAAGAAGATTAAAGAAATATCGAGCAAACAAATTTAAATACATTTACGCTTATTTAAACAGAAAAATAAGAGATTTAAACCAATTCCTAAATCACCCAAAACGCAACGAAAATTTTCATTATTGGTCAATTTTAAAAATTAAAAGCTCATCTTGTTTATTTCGTTTAATTTAGGTTAAAATTTAATTAGTGAGATTAAGGTTAGAAAACAATTATTGTTATATGTTATACAACTATCTACTGGGTTGCGCCTTTTGCATTGGTAGGTATACCAAGTATATAGGTATAGATAGTACGAATGTGATTGCGCAATCTCGATTAAAATTTAAAAACAAATTCAATGGTAAAGTAAATCATGGCTAACTTAATTTCTTTTTAAAGATACGGAGTGTTTTAAAATTTTTGCCAATTTGACCAGGCACTTACATTGCCTTTGATAATAGAATGAAAAAATGTAAGCCGTGGTTACACTTTTACGTAGAAATCAGTGGCGTACCTATATTTTTTCCATTGACTTCTATTTTAAAGTTATAACACAAAGTTGGGTTTTTAAATGGATAACCTTGTATATTATTTTACCGTTGCATATATTGCAACGGTAATATAACTATATCTACAAGATATTTTAAGGTTTAACATAATACCACATTTGACTATATTTGTCCATTAAATTTTTAAAAATATAAATACCCATATAAATCTAAAAATAGATAGTTGATTTACGCATGATTTGGAAGCTCATATTTTCAAACTGTAGAAAGAATTATAATACATTTGGTAAATTCTAAAAGGTGCTTTAAAATGTATTTTTTTATGGTGATAAAGTATAGGGTTTTTATTAAAAAAAAATGTTTAGTATCAAGTTCCTGACGATTGCTATATTTTTCGAAACTAAGACAAATTAAATATGTTAAATATGGTATTGTTTTCCCGTTTTAATGAAATCTTTTTTTTATTGGTTATAAAATATACAGGGTGTTCAGTACAACCTTTGTGTAATAACTTTAAAATAAAGTTAATGAAAAAAACATAGGTACGCTACCGAATTCTACGTAAAAATCCTAAAACTTTTCCATTTACATTTTTTTCTGTCGCCAAACTGATAAAATTGAAAAAAAATACCATGTATCTTCAAAACAAATTAAGTTAGCCATGATTTTCTGTAATTTTAAATTTGTTTAAAAATTAAAATTCGTTCTCTTTTTGTGTTTTCGCTATTCCCTTGTATAAAACATTTTTTAAGTGCTACTTTAGGCTTTTAAAAATACTTTAACTTATCTTAGTAAGTAATTCACTAACTTCTATCTTAAAACATTTTGCTCATACTTTTCCCTACTTTTACATATATTTTTAAAAGTAAATTTAACTTTTGAGGAAGTAGAATTTATTGAAAAATGTTAAAAAACAATTTTTGTAGAGTATCGAATTTCCCTTAAAAATATGTATTGGATTTATTTAAATATATGATATTTGTAGGAGTAACAAAAATCCATTAAGAAACCAAATTGAAAAAACATGTTCAAAGCACGATTACATGGAAACGGTGTATTTGACAACAATTTAGGATGAAAGCTTTTTATAGGAAATTTAATATTCGTTAAGAATGTGTGTTGGTAAAACTTTAAAGATCGCCAATTTGCAAGTTTATGCGAAAGAATTGTTGTCAAAAAACAGTTAGTCGCGATTGTAGACCTCTTAATTTTAATATTTTTAATTTATTTAGGTAGTAGTTATATAAAAAATGACCGTGGTAACACTACCGCGTTGTCTAAAAGGTGCTGTGAAATGCATAACTGCATGTTTCAGTGCTTGGACAACGTTGACGGAACAGGAGGAACGATGAGTTAAAGATCTAATAACCCGACACCCACGGTACTCTGGTATTTAGGCATATGCCTTCGTGGGATCTCAAAAAGATAAAGTAAGAACCTTTACGATTAGTCCGTGAGCCAGCGACAAATTTTCGTGACCAATTTTCTCTTAGTCCATAACTCGTAAAATGCTTTAAGAGGGTTGTACATGAATTTTTGTGAGCGTCAGCTGCGACGACGATGGTGGAATTATACAGAGTGCTCCAAAGAAAATATTTTTATTAAACTTGTGTTTTTTAAATGGAACACCCTGTATATTAGTTTAGTTTTAAATTGTAGAAATAAGAAAAACGTAAATTTCATTAGCAGTGCCTATACCAAAAATGTAAGGTTTTTAAAATACTTGGGATTTTGTAAAATTCTTCTGACAGAAATAAAATTTTAATATATGTATCTTTACCTTACTTACGCCTGACTTTGTATATTAGGTGAGATTGTTAGAATATAAAACTATATACCATCACTTATATTTAATTTTACTAAATATTAAACAGAGTGTCCAAAATTTTTATTTTTATTTGTCTTCGGACAAACCACGAAGGCTCAAGAAAGCCTAAATGCTAACGTACCGTGGGTGTCTTAAGCGAGGTAAGAGGGAGTTTGTTGACACGGGAGCTTAAATGCTTGAAGATTTGGGGGAAAGGAAAGACCTCCGCGGGCGGCAGGTTCCACAATCTAGAAACTCTAGGGATAAAAGAACGAACAAAGTGAGAAGTTCCCGGAGGCCTGTCCAGTTGGACCGTATAGGGATGCATACGCGCGGAACCACGAGGTTTCTCTGTTGGGAACCGTGAGTGGAGGAACTATACTGGAAAATTAATATAATAATAAATATTACCTACCTGGATACCCTGTATAATTTCCAGTAAAAAATGAGGAAATGTAAGTAATTGTTACACCTAATTTGTAAGCAATCTAACATAACATAAAGTGTCGAAGCTTGAGTCAGGTAATATATATAAAATTTTGTTTTTGTCAAGTTTTTTGAAAAAATCCCAAATATCCCAAGAACATTTGGATTTTGGTATAGCTTTTCTAACATCGATCTTCTTTCTGGAGCACCCTTTACAATTCCACTATCGGAGACTGCAGCTGACTCTCCACAGCTTGATTCATTCATGTACAACCCTTTTGAGAGCATTTTACGAGTAGTGGGGTAACAGAAAATAACTGACATTTTTGCCTACGGACTAGATAGTTTTTCCTTTCCCCCTGAACAATATATTTGATATTTAAAAGAGTCAATTTTTTTGGCCCAGTCTAATGTTCATTGTCTAAACAATAGCCAAATGTGTTTTTTTCTTACCCTAACTTTAGCATATATCAAATACTCATTGAACCCGTTTATGGTAAAAGCATGTCAGTAAAGTGGTTTAATTTAGCAAATGTTTAAAAAAATATAATTTATTAAAAAATAAAAAAGTTAAAATTATATTACTTAGTGATCTGACTCAGCAAGTCGTATTTGTGTCAAAATCAGACGGTTTTATAAGTAGACTAAGATCCGACTTAAATATTAAGTTGAATTTAAATGACCTCATAAAATCCCAATCTTAGGTCGGCTTTCAGAAGATCAGCAAGTATATTTTTGAACTTAAGAAAGTTTTGTCTTGCAGTAATGAACCGTTTTTTAGCTTTCTGACAACTTCGTACATGCAAAAATACCTTTTTTTCGGATATACACGCACATAAGTAAATGTAAATATTTAATTTTAAAATATTTTAATATAACTTATATTTTCTTTATATCAAAAGTACAATTGGGCTTTTTTACCGTTATAATATTTAAAATAACTAATACACACACCTCACTAAGTTCCAAATTTTTAATTCAAATCCGTCCAATCACAAAATTACATTGACATATATTTAATAATTACTTTCATAGCAACTCAAGTCTTATTGTCGTTTCACATACAACAAACGACTAGTTTAAAAACTTTAAGTCCATTACATTTCTACATTTATTATAATTCAACATCGTTTCTTCCGCCGCAGAAAAGTATTATACACGGAAAAATTCGTTTCGGTTTATTGTCTCCTCGCTTCGCGTCGGGACAGAACACAACCCTCCAGCTGAAGTATAGAACTTTTCCTCTTGTATAATAATTAACTATTAGTGATCGGTATAAAACAAATTTACCTTTTTTTTCTTACTTTTAATATAAACAAAGTACTTTATATATGCGAATAGTAACATATTACATAAAAAAATGACGCCATTTTACGCGCCGGTACTGTGTACCAAAACAATAATAATAAAAACTATTTTAAACACTATAATCATAAAAATATTATATTTTAGTTTGTTCTTATTTATCCAAAACCGTCCTTATTTTTTGTTGTATTCGTGATAGCCATTGAAAAAAAATAAGGTGTTACATTTCTTTATTCGTTTAAGATAATATTTTTTTAAGTTTAGAAAACAATGTTTAGAAAGTATACAATTTTTGGTTTTAAGAAAATAAATATAATACCAATAATTTTAAAAATACTGTAAAATTTTTATGATCTTTTATTTCATTAAAAAAATATTTTCTTTTACTAACTTTTATATCTTATAGTACTTTTTTGTTCTTTGGTATTTATTTACGTTGTTTATTTAATAAATTGCAATTTATTTTTGACGACATTTTCCTTAGTCCCTTAAGTGAACATATATGCATAATGTAAACATATATCTTTGGACCTTTTTGATACTAAAATGGCACATTTACGTACCTGAAAGACTATTTGATACGGTTATAAAGTTATTCTTTAAGGTATACTCGATAGAAAAATAATGTTTTAATTTAAAGTCAGGTGTAAATCATGCCATAAAAATTGATTTGTATTATTGGCTTATTTTCCAATCTAATGTTAATAGTAAAAGGAAAAACCAGTTTTTCAGAGTTGTTTTTTTTAATATTAGGGTAACCCTTTTAAAGAGTACGTAAATATAAACAATTTAGAGGCAATACTATTAAACTTAAATACATTGGATTTATATTGCCCATTTTAAAATAACATACTGTTTTGCAAAAATATTTCACAAATCCTTTTTTTTTTTTTTGATACAAGGAAGCTAACACCGACTTATATTAAAGGCTTTTGTTTACAAAGAAGTTTATGGTTTATCATATGTCAATAACGGTTGGACTTATAGGAAGTAAATTCTAAAAATAAATTTCCCAATTAAAATTAGAAAGTTCACAATACCGTAAGTACTAGGACAAAATATTTTAGTTGTATGTACCCCACTAACTTTATATTGGTACCATTTTTTTTTTAATCGATAATAAATAAATAGGGCATTTTTAAAATAACGCTAAGACACGTCTATTGTAGTTTTTAGTAAGGTATTTAGGCACAACACCTTGTATATTATTTAAATTTTTTATTCTTACAACATTTTTAACATATTTCGTGTAGAATATTCTAAACCAATTCTTAACGGTGTCGGAAATAATAAATGCTTTCAGGTTTAGTGCCAAAAATAACATTAAAACAACAAAAATATTGGGTCACAAAAATTTGCTAAAACACACTTTAAAACTTGTAAAACAACAAAAAAAAAAATCGATATCAATGTGGAAGATGTTTAAAATGCTCACCATGAACGTCTTGGCAACATCCTAATCCTAATAGTATGATACACATTTATTATTTGTTTTATATAGTCAACAAAAAAAAACGTTAAAGTGGTTTATGCTTACTTCCTCACTATTTAAACTTAAAATGAGAAATAAATATTAAGTGTTGTATTTTTCCTTATTATTGTTAATTAATATTTCCAAAACAGTTGATAAGAGGTATAAAAATCTATTTCTAAAAAATTAAAAAAAATTGAAAGGTGCTTGCTTTTTTTTTTAATAGGTAGGTTAATATATAAGCCACCGTTTGAGGATCTTATCCTGTATATTTTTTTAAAGAAAAATAGGGGAAATATAAAATGTCGATTGACGTGTCTAAGCTTTTTTTTTTTTTTAATTACTTCCATTCGTTTAGTATATTTTTTCGATTTGGCTAATACTTACTGTATAAAAGTTAAGTAATTATGCAAGTAAAATAAATAGAGTTGGATAGTATATAAAATAATATTAAAATATATTAATAATAAAATATTGTTTAGAAAAGACTATAAAAAAACAAATTTTGAAACTTAAAACAGTAGATGAAGGATTGGACAAACTAATGGCAAAAAAACACACAAATTAATACAGAAATTGAAATATTGCCGAACCTACAGTAGCATTAACAGATATTCAAAATATGGACAAACGAAAAAAAAAAACAAAGAAATCAAATTAAAGAAATTTTACAAAATTATATTTAAATGTTTCAATAAAGCTGCAAAAAAACTGGACTTAAAAACAATAAAACAGCCTCAAAATTAATGTCTTTAGTTCTCTCACCATTACCAATTTGTTAGGTTAGTGGTATCTAACAACAGATTAATCAAGTTTTTTTTGTCCTTAGACCCAAAACTTTATAGCTTCTTTACTTTTAATTTGTTTTGATATGTTTTTCCTTTCCTAAAAACAATGTTTTTTATATTAAACAACCATTATTAAAAGAAATACTAATAATATATTTTTGTTGAAGAATTTTAAAAACCGACTTTTTATTTTTTTTGTTGGTTTATATTAGAAAATATTAAATTATTTTATATTATTGTTTTGTTTAAAAATTTAAACACTTATAGTATATTTTTATAACTTTTTATAAAAATAAACGTAATTTTTTTAAAGAGTTTTACAAATTTTATATTTATTATAATATTTTTAACATCCCAAAAGTTCATTAAAATAAATTTCAAGCGTATTTTACCCGTGACGTACCATTCGGTTGACCTAAAATAACAAAAAATTTAATAGAAAATATGTTTTATGTTATATGCTGACAACGGTAACGATGTGATAAAATAACAAGGTTCATTCTGTTCATGTAGATAGTTATTTTATGCTTTGAATTTATTTTTCTCAGAATACAAAATGGTTTGGTTTAATTTATAGACGACACATTATAAATCATGATTTTCCTTTCATAAATCTTAAAGCCTAATTGTTTTCTTCACGTTAAATTCTTTATGATGAGTATGAGGTTGACGAGATTTTTTTAAACATTTAAAATAAAACACGCCTATTTTATTTTATTTTCCACATTTAGGCCTAAATTTAATGACATGGCACAACATATTGATAATATTTAATAAGGCGACTCCACACCAATGAGTCACGACATGGGAATCAGGAAATTATAAATACCTAAATAATTATGCGCCATCTTACAACTTCAACAATATGCTGTGCCAAGGAAAATAAACTTTTAATAAGAAGCGCTCGATCCCATTTAAGCCTATGTTCGCTAAATTTTTGTGACGTAATCTGTTCCGTAATTTTTGTTTGCAATTGTAATCAATTTTTCAGTTTGGTGTTATTTATTTGCTCTTTAGTCATTGACTCTTTATGCTTAGCTTTTACTGTTTTTAGTTAAATTAAGAAGTTATTAGTACTGCCGTAACAGAGAATTTTAAAACCTGTAAACAGGGGTTACTGACCATTGGATATTTTTACAGGAAATTTACGTTTAAATCGTTATTAAGGGTAGAAACATTTTTTTTAATGTTTTTTTTTAGTGATTTTATTTTATGGTATGAAAGTATTGGTTTATTTTGTCAGATAAAAAAATAATGTGGCAAAAGGTGACGTTACAAACATAACCTATATTTTTGGACAAATAGAAAAAAATCGAGCGTCCCTTATTAAAAAGTTGATCTTCCTTGATGCTGTGCTACATCATAAGTTAAGCATACGATACATGTCCGTAAATTAAAATGCACCGATTAAACAAACATAGGGGTGTCTTTCGTTTAAAATGTTTAAGAAATATCGTATTTTGCCTATCATTTACAATGCAGTTGGCCCTATAAAATAAGGCTAAAGATGACAATAAAGTTTCATTTTTAATTAATTAATTAGTTAATTAATTGGTAAACTACCTAAATCCAGTTTTTATAAAAAAATGTGATATTGGTGCCATCTTTAGCCTTGTTTATAAGGCTAATGATGGGCAATGCACGCTTTATTAAAAATTAAGTTGGGTAGTTTTACAAATAAGGTCGCGATATAGTATTTAAACAAAAGTATTTTCACAGGGTTGTCACAAAAATATACACAGGGCTATATTTAAATTTAAGAAAATTACTCCAAAATTTTGACACGCCCTGTATAACGACAACCTTAAATTTTTCAGAATACATTCTAGAGCTGGTTAATAAAATTTGTACAAGTATGTTTAAATAATACAGAATATACTAAATAATTGTAAAATTTTAGGTTTCCAAATTTTCCATAGCTTTATTTATAAAACTGGAAAAACAAAATTTAGTTATATCTTAGTACTGTCATGAAGAGTAAAAAAATGCCGTTATATAGAGTGTGTTAAACATTTTTAGGCTTTATTTTTTAAATTTAATTACTGCCTTGAGCCATAACATTTTAGGCAGCCCTTTGGTAGAGCCTATGGTTTAAATGCTTTGCATGTTATTATAAAATAGTTTTCCTATTTAAATCTTAGATTAGTGCATTAAAATCTGAAAGTAGGCGATTTATTAAAAAAGTTGAATATACATATTATTGCCTGCAAAAGTTATAAAGGTAATTTTTAATTGTTACAGTTTACTTAGCAACCAAAAAATAAGCAGAACATAAAAGTTTTCTTAAAAGTAATTTTTGGCAGACATTTTAAAAAAAAACACACATAGAGAATACAAATATAAAAAAAGTGGACACTAGGTACTTAATATAGGAAAGTTTATAGTAGTTACTTTTGCTTAAACCGGAAGTAATTTTAAGGTTATGAAAATGAAAAAGTGTAAATTTAAGCTTTAACTAGCTGCCCAGCTACATATTTCTGTGGCTCGGTAGGTATAATAGAATAAATTATTTTTCTTCTGTGTTGTTTATACGATTAATTTGTCTGTTTATACTTTTTTAAACAGTTAGTAATAGCCTGGCTATAGACCGACCGACCGATCTGCCTAGCAACAGATTGACTGACCCATCTAGCAATAGACTGACCGACTGAAAAAAAAGTTTCTCTAAACATATGTCTGGACTTTGCTTCCTTACTAAGATACAGGGTGTTAAAATTTAGCAAAAAAAAAAGTTCCCATTGAAAAAAAAGTACGCCACTCACTTTTTTAACGTTTTTATATTTTTATAATTAAGCAATTATTGGTACAAATTTTAGTCTTTCGTATTTCTTCGTATCTCGCTTTGTTTTCGAGAGGAAAATTGAAGCCACCTTAAGTATTAAAAAGTATCCATAAACAGCATAAAATAAAATTCAAAAATAACTAATTTTGACCTTAATTCCCAATAAGAAAAATGACGATTTTCGATAAAATACATGCTCATTTATTTTAAAGCAAATAATTGTTTATTTTTTTTATTTTTGTTTTTACCATGTTGTCTATGAGAAACACTTTAAAAAAAAATTAAAAGTGGGTTTATTTTTTTTTTTCTGAAAACGAAGCTAGGCTCTAAAAAAAAATAAATAAAGTTGTATTATTTTTTATTTATTTGTTTATTTATTTCTCTTTATTTCAAAATTACGCCTTATTTCTAAAAAAATTATTATTTGTCTCAAAAAATTTTGACCAATCTTATATGAACCATATTTCAACTGTTTTTATCAATGCCACGCCATCTTAGATAATCTCAGTAACCACCGAAGCCTATATATATATAAAATAAGACCCCAAAGTATCGCCGTCTATGATAAAAATGCGGATTGACGTTCAAATATCGCATACGGAAAACATTCGTAAAAGAAAAATGGCAACTATTTGAAAAATTTGATTACGGAAATTTTTGTCAAACTTTAGGTAGTTGGTGCGAATGAAATCAAAGTAACCTAAAACCACCTTTTTTAATGAACTAAACAAAAATAAAGTACCAAAAATTTAAAAGAAATAATCTTTCGCTACAAACGTTTGACATTATGTTTTGCAATACTTTAGTTTTTAGGGTTGGTATTTGAATACCATACTTTTGCATACATCGGACTGGGTTAATAAAAAGTACGGCAACTATTAAATATTTTAAAACCACTAAAGCTGTGTTTACAAAATTCTGGGCATTTATGTTTTTTTGGCATGCCTTAATTGATTAGTAGTATCAGCATTGTTGCCAATTTTTTAATCGAATTGCAGTGTTGTGATATTTTGGCAACTGGTTAAGAATACATTTTAAAAATTTTGAATCTTACTGAAGTTGGCACGCTCCTTTTATTGCAACTAAAATAAATAGGGCATTTTATATCAAATACCAATGATTATTACATGTAGCGCAAAACTGGGAAAATCTGGTAACAATGACAGCTATCACTGTTCAATTCTACTGGTCCAGAAACCCTTAAATGTCAAAATTTGTAAACGCAGCTTAAGTGGTTTTAGAGATATTTGAGCGCATCTAAACTTTTACCTAAATAGGGTGTTGTTTTATCTTTGCAGATAGTAAAAATCCAATTTTGAAAATTTTTGAACTTATTCAATTTAGCCTGCACAATTCATTACAATAAAAATAAATGGAACATTCCATTTAAATAAACAAAAGATACGTAAGAGCAACAAAACAGGGAAATCTGATAACGGTGCCGATATTACTATTAAATTCTTTATGCTTCCAGATTCCGAATATGGTAAATGTAACTGCGGTTTTTAAAGCTATTTAAGAGTTGCAGTACTTTTTACTAGGGTTGCCACCTTTTTATTAATGATGACCGGAAGGAGTGCCGTACCCGTGCGAATTTTGAAAAAGTCCCCACCTTAAAATTAACATTGTTTTTCCTATATTTATTGTACCGATTACACTGTTTTGCACTGGTTTCGTGTATCCTCCAATAACCGGAAGAATTTTTTGCTTTACCCAGAGCCCGGAGACTGGCTGCCGAAATCGGGAGAGGTGGTAACCCTACTTTTTACTAATCCAGTATGTGTTTATTATTTGGTATTCGACAAAATAAAAAGGAAACTTAAAAGTTAAGTAGCAGGTTGGGGTAAGAGTTTGTAGAAAAAATTTTTACCTATTTAAATACCTAAAATTTTAGGATCAACAATATAAGATTTACTAAAAAAAGCTAAGAATTTTTATCTAAATCAATAAAATTCTACTTTGGAACTCTAGGGACAAAATCCGTACTGTTTGTCATTGGTGTCAAGTATAATTCGGCACTGTTACAAACTAAAAGTTTTAAATCTTTTATTGCAGTTAGATTGTGCCCGAGCTACGTTGCAGCCTTCAAGTTACCTTGTTAAAAAAATTATTATTCTATATATAGGTACAGATTTAATTATTACCAGTTTTTATTATTTATTTATTTACCTCTATAAATAAACCACACATTTTTTTCTTTACGATCTACATGAATCTTTTATTTTAGAAACCATCCAACTGACATTTTTGGCGAAAATAAAATTTACTTTAAGTTTCAATTGTATTATGCAAACTCCCGTTTTTTTCTTTTTTTTATTGTAAAAATCAGTCATTTATCATAAGATGGGTGTGTTTAATTTTATAAGAAACTTTGCGTTTAGTGCATTTGCAGTTCATGATGTATCTCTGGAGTAAATTTTATGGTCGTTCTTTGGTAACCCTGTATGTTTACGTCATCAAACATGTCTTGTCGTAACAAGAATGCCAAAATAATTCCCCCAAGTCAGTTAAACGTACAGACCGTTTTAGTGACGAGATACAGGGCGGTAAAGTTTTAAATATTTATTTTTTACCACACAGTGTATCTTAAAAGGTAATATTTTTATGACATACATTAAAACTTTTATTTCTTTAATCACCTAAGGATTAACACTCTTAGGGATAAACATCTAATTATAAAACACCCTGTATAGCTTTGACAGAACCACTTTTTAACACCCTGTATTTTCGAAATCATTCACTTTTAAACTAATGTAAGTTGCTAGGTCATAGATAATTCACATTTAGATCCGCAGAGATAGGAAGCATTTTTTCGGATTTTTACGACATTACGCGGTAAACAAATCGGGGTGGACGAACATGAGCGTCTTTAAAAGCCATGGCAGAATACAATTGCACACCGGCACACCGTGCTCCCGTCCGCGGTCTTATCCGTGACGGTCATTAGCCACCATACTCCGAACAGGAAACCCGGGCAAGACGTCGTAAATTCTTTCTGATAATTCGGATAGTTTGTTTGGCGCCTGTGCTTTAAACCCCTGGGGATCAATGGTGGCCCATGACACATATACACTTTTTCTTCCATGAAACGTAATTTTGTATCGCGCAGGTATCAATAACATTGGAAATCTAAGTCAGTGGGTTACGTCGTCGTCATATTTTTTTGGCCCAATTATTTGTTGTTGCATTTTTCCGCGCCTTTAGAGATAATTTATTTTACTACAGAAACAAGTCAATTGCAAAAGTATTTTTAAGAAAATATGGGTATTAAAAAGTTAATACAAATATTTTGAGAAAGTATTAAGTTCTATTCTAAGTTTTTATAGGCCAAAATATTTATTAATTTTAAGGATGGAAAGTTTTTGTCGTTTACCGAAAATTTAATAATGTGCACTTAACAGGTTTTTTAAATTAAACGATTCACATATTTTACTAAGTACCTAAATCTTTTTTATAGTTTTTATCAAAACAAATTAAAAGAGGGAAAATCACAAGTCTCTTACTTCAATATGTAACAAGGTGATTTCCTATCATAGAAAACCAAATTTTACAACCGATTTCACAAGAATAACATTCTTTTCCTTATCTAGTTTGAACCAAATAACACAAATAAAGGAAAAATATACGTCGTCTCGGCTTTCTGGCTAGAGTCCCAAATACTAAAGAGTTCGAACATCTATTTTAGGAATCGCGGGTTAAAGCAAGATGGGCTCGCTTCAACGCGCTGACAAAGATAAAAGGGAGCTTCAAGATTTTCTTATATATGACATATTATCTTTATAGTTTTTTTGTCTTATTATATTATTATTGGCTCCTTTTGGCATAAAAATCTGTATTTAAAAATGAAATAAAACTGGATTATTTTAATTTTTAAGTGTTTTATTAAGTAAATAAAAGTTCTAATTATAAAGAAATTGTAGAATACCAACCTAGTTTACACCAAAAAGATTCATTCGATTCGTAGACTAAATCGAGGACACATTTTTTTAAGAACAGGAAAGTTAAAGAAAATGGCTTAAATTTTACTTAATAACTTAAAATTTATATAGAAAGTCAACTTCACCCATCTGTTTACCGGGTAAAAACTGTTTTTGTATAAATAAATATATTATTTAAATCAAACATATTGTGCAAAAATATAAAGATTTTAAACCATACCTTTTTAATTGCCAAATTATTAACCAGGAAAACCAAAGTTCTTTTTAACAAACTAATATCAAAAAATTTAAAAGATCCAATCTGGCTACCTCTCTAAACATACAAATATCATTTTATCAATTTGAAACTTCCAATTTGAGCTACCAGAGGTCTTAATTTTAAACGACATTTATGGTATAAATGCTATCTAAACAAAAAAGTATTGTCATAGGGTTGCCAAAGAAAATTATCGAAATGACGATAATTAATAAAAATACATTTTAAAATTTTCGAGTCACCCATGCATAATGTCAATTTTTATTTTTATTTTACATGACAAAACTAATTCACATTTAAGTAATTGTATTTAATTTTATAAATAATAAGCCATAAAAAACTTTTCAAATCTTAAACTTAAGAAAATTTTCTTGGTACAATCTCTATTATTTAAAAGTACATATTTTATTAACTAGCATGTGTATGTATTAAAAAAATAGAAGTTGCCATTTTACAAGGTCTGTCAAAATATTAAGGGTATTTTTTTAACTAAATATAGTCTTGACCATATATTTTTAGGCAACCCTAAAACAATTTTTAACCGTAAAATAGATAAGTAAAGGTTGCTTCCTATTCCGGAACGTACCAAATTGGATTTCAATATCTTGAAAAATAAAAAAAGCTGTAGGAGTGAGTCACTGACTAGGGACACCCAGTATAGCAAAATAAAAAAGCGGAACATTCACAAATAATATTCTTTTAAAAGACAAAGAAACCAGACTATCTAAAAGCATAAATCCTTGTAGATCTGTGCCCTTTCAGATCGTGCTTCCTATTAAACCGCACACCACAGGATGCTAAGGAATAGTTAATCAACTCACATTAACTGAGATCGTAATTAATTATTAACTGTAGCGGAAAATTAGTAAACAGGAGCTATACATTAAAAATGTCTCGTAGTGATTTAATTATTTTTAAGCTAAAATTTATAGGTAATTACAGACGGTTATCTCTATTCAACAAATGAAACATACGCTTAATTCATTTGGTACACATACATAAACGACAACAGGGGTCGCATATGACCCCATAAAGAATTATTGGTATTATAAAGTTCAAAAATTAAAAAAAAAAGCATTAGGTTTTCCAATATTGTTTTATCGGTCTGTCGTGTAAATCTTTGTGCTTTTGAAAAGTGTATCTTATTTCTACGTAGTTTTTCGTTTGCATAAGTAACAATTTTATTCAGCATGTTGTCGTCAAAATAAAAATTTAAAAACTTCCTAGTCGGTTTTTGGCCCTTTAGGTTTAGGAATATGCAAAATCAATTTTTTTCTGTCCGTGTGTATAAAAAAAAGTTTAGAGTGCCATCTGTCACCACTGCTTACATAAATCACTTTTGTAGATATGCTAGAGGTACTTTATCATCACAATTCATTTTAAGTTGGTTCATACACTATTTTGACTGCCGTCACTTCTTTCTCTTCTTGTTCTTCAGATTCACCTTCAATATCAATAATTATTATTCTTAATATCCTTATTACTTTCTTCATGTCGTCTTTTAATATATTTTAGTTCCTTTTATCATCAATACTCTTTTTTGATAGACATGTCACACAACACCTATAATTTAGGCAATAAACTCTTGTGACATACATTATTTGCTGTGGTAGTAGTAACAACCAAGCTACAAAGGTAGGTGTAGTAGCAATATTAAAAGACAGTTTCTGCAAGAAGTATGCCTAAAATATTATTCGATGGGGTCACTGGCGACCCTGTGTTGTCGGTAAATGGTAAAGACAACAAACCAGACTATCTAATAGCATAAATCCTTGTAGATCTGTGCCCTTTCAGATCGTGCTTCCTATTAAACCGCACACCACAGGATGCAAAGGAATAGTTAATCAACTCACATTAACTGAGATCGTAATTTATTATTAACTGTAGCGGAAAATTAGTAAATAGGAGCTATAGATTAAAGCTGTCTCGTAGAGATTTAATCATTTTTAGGCCGAAATTTATAGGTAATTACAGATGGTTACTACCTCTATTCAACAAATTAACAATGGGTTTGATTTATTTAGTACACAAGGTATATCCAATTTTTTTACTGCTTTCTTAGATAAAAATTCATTAATTTTTACAAAAGCTGTGTAAACACTTGTTGAAGTGGCACGTTGTGTAGCAATTGAAATAAGACAAAAGCGTATTTTAGCGCAAAAACATATACAGTGAGGTCCTAAAGTCTGCCTCCTTCTAACTTTTGACCCGTTATGTATAATTTCATGAGACTTGTAACGATAATATAGTGTGTACCAGGATGGGTGTAACAAGAGGACAAATGGACCAAAAACTTTAAATCTTAAAAAAAAATGGCAAACCGGTCGCATGGCCCAAAATCAATAAATACAGAATTTTACTACAATAGTTATTACAAAAATATAAAAAATATCCAGGAACTAACAACTTTCATTTTTAAAAATATTTAAAAAAATGGATAGGTAAATGTTGTAGAACATTGAATTTTATGTTAAAATTTAAAGTAAAAGCATGACAGTAAAAGGAAAATATAGTTGTCAATTTTTACATTAAGCAGCAAAAAAATTAAATAATTAATTATTTTTAATATATTTTTTAAAAATTAGCTTTAAGCCAAGTATTTTAAAAACTGTTATTGCACAATGTAAAAAAATAATAAACATATTTTTTACTTTAATTATTAAACTTTAAATTTTGACATAAAATTTAATTCTCTACAACATTCACATATACAATTTTGTCCTATTTTAAATAATAAAAAGGTATTTTACTCTTGGCCATTTTTTATATTTTTAGTTATAACTCGCCCTGTATATTATCAATCGAAGTAAAATTATGTATATCAGTTTTGGACCGTGCAATCAGTTTTCCCAGAAGGACGTTTTAAAATTCGAAAATTTTGATTCCATTTGTTCTCTTGTAAAGTCTATTTTGGGACACACTGTACATTAAAGATGTCTTGTAAAGATTTAATAATTTTTAAGCTGAAATTTATAGGTACTTACAGACGGTTACAACCTCTATTTAACAAATTAAAAATACGTTTAATTTATTTGGTACACAAGGTTTATCCAGCAAGTTTTAATTTACTGCTTTCTTAGATAAAAATTAATTAATTTTTACAGAAGATTTGGGAAAACTTGTTAGAGCGGCACGTTGTGTAACAATCGAAAGAAGACAGAAGCGTATTATACCAAAAGATACAGTGGAAGTCCGTCGACACCCTTCTAACCTTTGAACAGTTCGGTATATTTTTGTGAATCTTGATGGAACGATAATATCTGACCAAAGTTATTTTATAGCTTCTGATAAATACTTTATAACCTTAGAATCTAAAGTTAATACCGTTATCTACTTCAAAATGGCGATACCTTAAAAATTAGCTAAATACAGGGTTATTTTTAAGTTTATACTATTCTTTTAACACTGTAAAGAATGCAAAGAAAATAAAAAGAAATTTTAAATAAATTTATTTATTATTAAATGTATATTGTATAAAATAAAGTTCTTATTTTTTATCTTAAAAACAAAAAGCGCTAGAAGATTGAAATTTTACGAAAGTTTTGCTATTGTAAAAATACGTACATACACTTTCTATATTTTTTTTTACTTTTTAAAAATAATTAAGATAGTGGAAATAGACTACCTCTATCGTTCTTGCTAACCAAATTTGGAGACACTGACGCAAAGACCCCAAAAATATAAATTTGGATTTTTTTAGAAATATATATATATATATATATATATATATATATATATATAAATGAATGGTTCTTGAGCCTTACTATGAATACATTAGTAAAAGGTAAAATTCTTTGGACATATGGCTCATTAATGACAGTGAAAATAAATAAATAAATAATAACCTGTAAGAATTCGGCTACCATGGTTGGTTGTTTAAAAATAACGTAGTCTTCAAATGAAAATGGAATACACAAAAATGACTACCGTAGTATGTGACCCTATTTAAGTTTTATATTATTTTATCATTTATTTAATCTTACATATGTTCAGTTATTTTTCCCTTAGGAACCTAATTCTAATTCAAAACACGTACGTGTATGTTTGCTACAGAAATAAGCGGTACACACAATGACAATTCTTTTGCAAGAAACACAGCTAGAAAATTTCATTTTGTATTTTTTTATTTTATTGATCACACAAGAAATATTCGCTTAAAGTTATCTCTGACATTATACCGCGTGTTATTCTTTTTAAAAAGTTCTGCCTGGTCTAAAACCTAAAATGCATTTTTTTATCTTTGGATGATCCACGAAGGCTAAATAGCCTAAATACTAACGTACCGGGCACCGAGGGTGTCTTAAGAAAGTTTGTTGGCACGGAACTTAAATACTTGAAGTTTTGGGGTAAAAGAAAAGACCTCCTACACGGGCAGCGGGTTTCACATTCAAGAAACTCTAGAAATAAAAAAACAAACAAAGTGGGAAGTTTGGGGCTCGTCCAGTTGGACCGTATATGGATGCGGCCCAACGCGTTTTTCTGTTGGGAACCGTAAGTGGAGGAATTATACTGGACGATTCTTCAGAGCAGAAGCCATGGAAGTACCTATAAAAAATAATAAATCCCCTACAGCCCGACGATAGACAATAGAGGGAAGACTTGTAAGTAAACGATCATTAATGAGTTGAACAGCTCTTCTTTGGATGGAATCAAAATTCCAAGGAAAGTTGGATTTAAAACACATACAAAGTGTATAAATTAGAAGGGAAAAATACTTTTGCAGAAGAAAAAACAGATAATTATTTTTTGCAGTGTATGTCAAAATATATAAATATTGCTTAAGAAAAAAGTGCCTTTAATTAGTGGCGTACCTAGAGGTATCGGAAACCCCAAAGTTGGGGCTCCTCTTTTTGATGATTTATTTTACTAAGACTAAGGGGCTCTCTTTCTGTATTTTAGTACTAGCAAACGCTCCTAAACCCTAATATGTATCATATTTTGTATAAATACCCATATTTTGGGGTACCCTTTAGCTGGAGAGCCCGGAGCGGACCGCACTTCCCGCCTAGCCCTCGGCACGCTTGTGCCTTTAATTTTTATAATATCGAAAATTTTTATAAAGGAATAACGTTAAGGACTAAAAAAGCTTTTAAATATGCAAATAGGTTAAAAAAATATGCAATAACCAGCGGTTTTGTAACTTTTGCTGTTTTGACAGTTTTTAAGCTTGCTTAACATATTACAATTTGCAAGAGCTTTGAACTAATGTACAAACTTTTACCGTTACACATAAAAATAAAGAATTTTTAGAAAATACCACATTAGGTACATCCAACCTTATTAGTTTTGGAAATATGGCCATCCAAATCAGGTATTTAGGTAATTTTTACAGGACCGCCATTTTGTATTAGGTGAAGGTATTGACCTTTTATTTTAGGGTTATAAAGTACTCGTAAGGAACTTTAAAATAAATGTGTCTACAAGATCCCCCTTTCCATTTACCATTTTGCTTTAAAAAATAGTATTTATGCATAAATTCTATATCATACAGTTTAACTTTTTGTAATTGATCCGTAAAAAAAATAAAAGGGGGTTACATTAAAGACATGCACTGTATACCACACCTTTCAGTTCGCCTGGCAGGTACTTGTGCTCATCGAAAACGACTGTCATTTTTTTAAATTACTATAAATAAACTTTATCCAGAAAAATTTTAAGCTTAGCGTCAAGTTTTTTTAACTTTCAAAAATATACAGGGTGCAGGGCTTATGCTTGCCAGGTGATAATTTTCGGGCTTTGCATACCATGACTCATTAAATTTCCAGTCTTACAGGCAAAACGTTTCTCGGAGGGTTCACTAGCTCTGGGACTATTAAAAGTTTTTATACTAAACAGCCGTAATTGGCGATAAGTGGCAAACAAACCTTGCCATTTTGGCATTTTTAAAATAAGAATCATTGAAATCGTAAACCTAAACGTATTTTTAAAACGAAGATCAAAGCAAATATCCAGCCGACGTCCTAAATTCTCCGAGTTTCTCCTAAAGTTAGATATTAATTTTCTAGATAAATAAAAATGAATTAAATAAAAAGGCTCTAAGACCCTTGATACACTTTGACAACATGGCTTTTAAATAATCTGATAAGACCAATAGTCACGTCTTTATTGCATTAGACGTGACTCAATTGAGTTGTAGCATCTTCCAGAGCCCAGATCTGTTAGTTCGGAGAAAATGGGATATCTAGGTTAGATGAAAAGTGTTTTTACGTGGGGAGTCTGGATAAATTGATTTTGGTTGTCAGGTTTATCGAAAAAAATATTTATTTGATAAAATATCAATTTGATTTTATATGATATAGCAAAATTAAATAAAAGCGGCAAAAAGATTGAATATCCCAATAAAGTATAGGATTTTTATTTATATTTTGCCATCCACTTACATCGATAACTAATGAGGATAGAAAAAAACTTCTTATACAAAAGTTTCCTACCATTTATTTATTATCATGTGAGCATAACAAAATAAACAAATGCACATCAGAAAGTTTAGAAAAAAAGAGGTAAACTTTTTTCTTAATGGAACACTCTCTATATTATGTCACAATTAAAAGGGTCTTTAAGAGGGCTATAAAAACATTCTACATTTAATGGTTACGGAAATATGACTACTTAAAAAATAAAAGATATAAGATTTTTGATGTATAACATTTTAGTGAAAATTTATGGATATCATAAAAAAATAATTCCCACAAAATACTTTTACTACAAATAACTCTAAAAATGTTCATGACTATTTTTTATAACTAAATGTACTTAGTTTTTACATTTAAACCGACAATATATTTAATGACCTCGGTATAAAAACCAGGTAAATCCAATTATTATTAAAAATTGCGTTTTCAAATATTTCAAACATTATTTATATCATTGCGGATCGTCTGATACTAAAATCGGGTTAAGTACAACACATCTTATGTGAAACAGCATTGGATCTTACTTGCCTGGTCAAGTATTATTGGCATAAATCAAGTAGGTCTAGAAGTTTATTTTTTAATTTTCTCAAACTTTTTATTATTTGACTTACCTGGTATTTGCACCAAACTTTTTATTTTCTATATTTGTGTAATTTTTTATTTTATGACCCACTGTTCTTTGTCAAAAAGTTTACCTCTTTTTGTGTGTTTAAATACCAATATTTATTAGCATTTTTTGATGTTCTGTTACATTAGTTTACTACATTTAAACGCAAAAAAATCCTCTTCTCTTGTTCCGACTATTAAAAGAAAAACTTCTATTTTTTAATCTCTTTACCTAAGGCTACCACTGACTAGTTTTACCTGCCTCATAGGACTTCATCAAAATGGCTGTACCGGTTTTATGATGAATATCACGAAAAGCAAAAGTCTGTTATATGAACGTTTGAAGTTAAGATATCTTACCGTTGATACCGTTCTGAAATAGTATATTTCCTTACTGGTGCTGAAAGTGTTACTTTTTGCACGCAGTTAGCACCCAAGTGCGGAAAAGGTACTTTGGCATGTGTTAGGAACGCTTTTTTTACAAACGTAAAGAAATCATTAAAAAAATGTATTTTTTTACTTTAACACATAATATTCTACTTGTACCTATTATTATTGATGGTAAATGGATTATTTGTAGCATTTTGCAGGTTAATATTGGTTAAAGAAGTTTTGTTTGTTGTGGAAATATTGGTGTCTGCAGAATGTGTTTCTCCCACCTCTTAAGTTAGTTTGACCAAAGCAAAATTTCCTTTTAAACATGAAGTGCATGAAAATCCTTCATTGCCGCTTGCTGCTGTGAGACAGACAGAAACTACTCAATAAAAGAGTTTTAAAATTTTATTTTAAGTAGTTTTTCTCACTTCCGTTTAAAATTTCACGAATAATATGCCCGCTACTGCTTTTAAGCCTATTTTAATATATTTGCAGTCCCCATACAAATATACTGGCTGATCTTGACATTAAGAGAAAACATTTTACTTGCAAGTGTGCCCTAAATTATTTTGAAAATCGTTCTACTTGACTCGGCATTTAAATTTTCCACTGGAGCTGCCTGTCAAAAGCGATAATGTTATGGCTTTAGCTTGGTGTGGTTGTCTGTGAAATATAATGAAATTGTCAGCATGTTAAATTTAATGTTATTCTGTATAAATCAGTTTAAAAATGATACCAAAAATATTGTGATTTTGGCATGTCATAGGCGTTACAAAGCTGACCCAAAAAAATGTTTGTTTACATGGAGAAGAATGGCGGTTTATATTCTCACCTATTGTGATATTTATATGATATACCTTTAATATTTAAATAATTTTAAATTGGTTTTTAAATATTTATATTTTATTATTAACATTTAGTCTTTTTGCATCAAAAAACCCAGCGATAAGCTATAAGTACCGAAAAAAGCATTTATAGACTTTCGCAAAATTGATTGCATGGCACTTCAGAATGCTATTAAACAATAAAAATTTGCTACATACAGGGTTTCCTAATTGTGCTTAAAAATTTAAAAACCAAATTAAAAGCCTATTTTATAAAAAAAGTTTTTATAAGAATTGGTCCGCAATTTTTTTTCTTAAGATTCAGGGTATTAAACTTTATATTAAATACTTTTAAATAAAAAAGAAACACCTATTTTAGTTAAATAAATTGGACTAATTATGAATCCTATTTAAATATATACTTATGGTTGTTGATATATAATTTCTAATAAGAAATTATTAAACCTAATTTTTAGAAAAACGAAATCCTCTAATGTTTCTTGTATGTTCTAGAAATATGCAATATAGCAACCAAGCAGAAAGAAAAAATTTAAGAACATTGGGTGCAAATTTACGATGATGACATAAGAAAATCTACCTTTATTTTAAAACTTATAGAAATACCTTTGAAAAACCAGAACTAATAAAAAATTGTAAAGAAACTTGCACTGTTTTTTACAAATTAAACGACTATAGGGATTATTTACAACAGTTAATTTAATTCAATCTAATCTCTGTACGCGGTAAGTTGTAAGTAAGTTTTTTAAATTTTGTAATGAAAGGTTCTGTTTTTAAAATGAGACATAACTTAAAATTTTATTCAAACAAATTTAAATAATATTTTTCTTTAAGTTTAAAATTAAAGGTAGTTTTTTTCATATATAATTTTTGTTAATTTGCACCTATCTCGTATATGCTATGATTTATTTAAATATGATTAGTGTTTTGTGAGTTTCAGTGTATGCAGAGAGCTTTATCAAAAATAAAGTTTTTTAATAAATAAAACAGGTTTTCATATGGTTAAACATTTGTGGCAGTCATATTATTAATTTAATTTTATAACTGTGTCAGAATTTGCTTGATTCTAGCTTTAAAAACATATTTATACAAGGTTAGTAGAAAAAACCGGAACTGTGGATTATCTCAGCAACCGTTAAATATAAATAAACCAAATTTTGTGAAAAGGGGTAACTAAACATGAAAAAATTTATTTTCAAGGTTGCCAAGTTTATAGTTTTTTCTATAAGTTGGGGATTTTTAAAATATTAAAAGGAATACCCACTTTTTATTATTGTAATCAATGGCTTATATCAACCTTATTTGACCTAATATTATTGTTTTTACTCCTATCAATTTCGAAGATATGGCATCAAGGTTGAAGATATGCTCTATAGTGGTTAGGCGGATTCACCCAACGAAAAAATCAAGCTTGAATACAGAAACGACCAGGTATGGTCGGTAAATTATCTCAAAACGATCGACTCGTCAAAATTACAGGGGAGTAAGTGGTTATTTTAAAATCAGGAATTACATTTCGATGTTTCATAATTTAATTTTTTGTATTTCATTTTCTTGACTTTTTTTTATATAATCTTAAAAACACCGCAAAAATGTTATTTATGAATTAGGAAGGTCCAATTTCACCCCTGTAAAAATTGGGACAAATATTGGTTGGATCGTTTTTGAATAATTTACTATATTTAGCCGTTTTTGTATTAATTTCGAAAAAAGCATGATGCCATATCTCCGAAATTGACACTAGGAGTAAAAAAACAATCATTTTAGGTCATAATGAAGTTAATACAAGCAATTCATTACAATTATAAAAAATAGGATATTCCATTTAAAATTCTAATTAAAATTTCCCTAATCTGCAGAGAAAACTATAAATTTGGCAACCTTGCAAATTCAATTTTTGAATTCTTCATATTCAGTTACCCCTTGGCACAAAATTTGATTCATTTATATTTGACGGTTGCTAAGATAATCCACCGTTCCGGTTTTTTCTACTAACCCTGTAGAAAACGAGCACCCTTTAAACGCCATGTAATATTATTTCATAATGCAACATAATTGTTATTTGTAATTTAGAACTAATATTCTAGCTGCTCTTGACATCAAGAGAGGAAATATTTTGCTGGAAATTACATGGGAAGTAACTCGAAAAGGGTTAAAGTTGACGCGCCGTTTAAACATGTCTACTGAAACTGATGTTGCATCACTTGCCGAGCGTAGCAAATAAAATGATAGCCGTGTTTCTCTTGCCTTGATTTGGGTTTATGTTCGATAATTTTCCTAATTAGAGAGTAAAATAACAGTCTTGATTACTTTAGCCCTAATACGGGATTAGATTTAGTAATTTCTATGATTCCATTAGCAAATTAAAAGGTTTATACAGTGCATGTTTAAAGTTAAAAACCTCCCTTCCAGCTATTAGGCCCTCCGCAAATTGAACCCAGCCCACGCAGAGCACATGCGTAGCCCACGCTCAACCCATCCTTCCCACGTTTTTGATCAGTTTACCGCATGTTGGACCCAATTTGGGATCAACCATATTTTAGATTTTTAAAACAAACCCATGCTGCACAAGACCCACGAAATCTGTGCGGCGAACACAAACCCATCCACGCGTGGCTGGCAGCAGAATAAGCTAGCTCTGGGCTGGGTCCAATATGCGCCACTCCATGTAAAAGCATGTTTTACAAAAATATGCACGCGTGGGCTGCGCGTGTGCTGTGCGTGGGCTGGGTTCAATTTGCGGCGGACCTTAAATTGTTTGGTATTTTAAAAAATTTAAGGGATTTAGTAAAAAAACATATACCAATTTTTAGACAAACTGGCAGTTTTTTTATCTTTGGACAATCCACGAATGCTGAAAGCCTAAATACTAACAGTAAAATACCGTGGGTGTCTTAAGCAGGGTAAGGAGGGTTAACATGGAACATAAAACTTGAAGATCTGGAAAAGAAGAAAAGACCTTTGCTGGCAGCAGCAGCACGAGTTTCTCTGTTGAGAGTTGCAAGTGGACAGACTATACTGAATAATTTCTCGGACCAGAAGCTATAAAATATCTATAAAAAAAACGATAGATCCCCTATAGCTCAAGAAGGCACTCTTTTAGTAAGTAAAGGATCATTACTAGGACAAACAACTCTTCTTTGAATGGAATCGACAATGCTGAGGGTTGTGGGGGACGCCATTCCCCAAACATGAAAATAATGTTCCAAAATACCCTAAATACATTTTAAAGATCTTTTTAATTGTAATATTGGTAATAATATACAGGGTAGGATAAAAATTATATATTTTTCATAACGTACCCTGTGTTTAAATTACCATCAAAAAGAAATTTTATTACTTTTGGAGATATGGCCATTCAAATCAGGTATTTAGGTAATTTTTAAAGAACTGCCATTTTGTAGTAGATACAGGTAGAAAATGACTTTATATTCCAGAGTTATAAAATATTCGCCAGGAGCTTCGAAATGATATGTCACAAAACCCTCCTTTTAATTTGTTTTAATTGCCGCCCAACTCTCAGTTTGACATTTATATCTGTCATTTCCTGTCTCAGTTTGGTTAATGTTGCCTTACTTACGGCCGTATTCACCAAACTCTAACAAAGATTTATCAGACTGATAGCCTGCTTATTAAGTAGGCTAATTAGTTTGATAAATATTTGTCGGATCTTCGTAAATACGGCTGTTAAGTCCTCAAATTTTTATAAACAAATATCCAATAAGTTAAAAGTTAGGAGAGGGACTCCTAAGTTTAGACACGAGTGTACAGGGTGTTTTTTTTTTGGTTGAGATTATAGAGTATAGGCTAAACAGTAAGAGGTACAAAACAAACTAAGATAGGTGTCCCGTTCTCTTTTTTTAGTGTTTAGTTTAATGACTTAATCAGATCCACGCTAACCTAGTTAGTTAAGAAGATACAGGGTGATTCTCAAAATTCGTCGATTTTAATTATGTCTTATTACTCAAACATTAATGGTGATAAAAAAACTATAACTACAAAAGTTTTATAGCTTTTCACGTAGAATCCATTGGCACAAATATTTATTTTTAAAGTATTGAGATATTATATATAAAGTTGCATTTTTTAAAATGAAATACCCTGTACCTGAGTACCCCAAAAAATTGTATTTAATGTTCGTATTAGGATTTAAACTAAATGTATGATACATCATTAAATTTATGTTAAAATTAAATTTTAAATTTAATGTTAAAATAATTTAAAAAAATAAAGGTAATGATAATGTCACGAAAACAAAACGTTGCATAAAAAAGTGTCAATGTAAAAGTTTAAATATCTTTTGAATCTGATTTTAAATAAGGCCAGAAAAAAAAGGAATTTTAAAGCTTTTCCTACGGCATATTATTAGGCACATAAAAACTAAAAAGCAGTTGTTTTAAAAATTACAGTTTTATAAATTGCTGTTTTTACGTTTCCCATTTTGGGTTAAATAATTTAAAAACTCAACAAGCCACGCACCAGAAAAACATGTGTTTAATTCTGATTTTCAGCGGTCATTTTATGAATAATATGTGAAAAATGCTTTTAGCAGGTACACTGTATTTTCAATGGCCCATTATTTTGGCCGGCATATGTTTCACATTTTATATTTTTAATAGGTTCTACAATTATGAATTTGTTAAAAATTAGCATTAAAAAACAAATATTTTATAGGCAAGTAAAAACTGATTCCATTTTTATCAAATCAAAGAATCAATTA
>JACEGR010005524.1:0-71952 GCA_014170235.1 Listronotus bonariensis
TAAAAATAAAATTAAAGGCACAAAATATACCAAAACTCTTAAAAAACACAAAAAAATAATAAAAACGAGAAAAAAGAAGAAAAAAGTCAGTCAGTATGATATCCGATAGCGGAGTTCGAACTAGGACGCTGCGGTTTCCAAACTCGTAACATTTTGCTATTGCGCTTATAAAATTAATCTTTTTAAAGAATATGACTATTTAAATCGAAAGTAAAAAATGATAGCATAGCCGACTTCCAGTGATCCGACCAGACAGTGCAGCTCCCGCCCCCATGTCAAAACAATAATATTAAAACTCTAATTAACCTGCGAAGTGAACCGCCACAAAAATATCATTGGCACCTAGGTCCACTTACCAATACTTTACGAGGTCTCACTACCTTTAGAAACTCTATTGTCTAACAATTGTTTTTTTCGATGGTTTGGAACTTTCTTATATATTTTTGTTAGACAATAGAGTTTCTAAAGGCAGTAAGACCTCGTAAAGCATTGGTAAGTGTACCTAGGTGCCAATGATATTTTTGTGCCTGTTCACTTCGCAGGTTAATATGTTTTTTTTAAGGTTTTTATATTATTGTTTTGACATGGGGGCGAGGGTGGTACTGTCTGGTCGGATCACTGGAAGTCGGCTAGGCTATCATATTTTACTTTCGGTTTAAATAGTTATATTCTTTTAAAAAGGATTAATTTCATAAGCACAATAGCAAAAATGTTAAGAGTTTGGACTCGTAAACCGCAGGTTCCGAACTCGAACTCCGCTATCGGATATCATACTGACTGACTTTTTTCTTCTTTCTCGTTTTTTGTTACTTTTTTTGTGTTTTTCCTAGGAGTTTTTGTATGTTTTGTGTCTTTGATTTTTTTTAATTTTTTATTTTTAATTATTTGATTTGTGGACAAATAATGTCCCACTGTTAAAAAACTGGAAGTGATATAATGACAGTGGTTTTAATTTGCCTGCCCTCATCCCGCTATACGACTCCAATTTAGTTAAAAATAATAGTGCGCATTGTCCATTCATTATCTGCTACCACAACACGCTTCCTGTTTATGCCTATATTAGCCAAGTCCGGGCGATATAACGATTCTGTTAACGGTTGTTTATAGGCGCGTATTATAAGTTTTTTGGATGGGGACACCATTTTTTGACCTAACTTAATTTTTATATTTCTGGTATATAGCAAATATAATAATACATAGATACTGGTTGGGCAAACAGGTATTGGTATATCGGCCAGTAAAGCAACAACAAAGGATGCATCTGACTTATCCAATCCGAAATGTTAACATGCGGGTGTTCACGTAAAACTGTCCATTTTCCTCACATTGCCTATGTGTTATGATATTTAGCTGATCCGGTCTACAGGGTGTCCCACCGGGACAGGCTGCGATCGATTTCTCGAAAAGAACGCTTTGAAAATTATTGAAAATTTGGTAACATTATAAAATCAGTGAAGGACTACAACTAAAATAATTTAACAGCTCTATCACTTCCAGGCATAACGGAAGTTAATGTCAACCTTTTTATTTTAAATGGAACACCGTATAAATTATTTATTTTTTAGATTCTGCGTGAAATTCTAAACATAATTTATAAATAATGTTGGAAGCATGCGCTGAGAAACTTTCAGCTTTTACAAAACGACAAAGGTCTGTCGCTCGCAGGCTCTTGGACTATAATTTAAAGTAAAATTATTAGAATTTGTACGTTTATATTTTTGGTTTTTAAACAATGTTACTATACCTTTATGATATTTACCCTTTGTGCTAAACCGATATCAATAAATTTATTGATGCAATAAAAATCATGTTTTATGAGAAGACTTACTGTCGCGACGCATCGATTAAAGGTTTAGACAATTTTATTTTTAATCTATGTAAATGCATTAAATGTGGTTTACCTTACAATTTGACTCAATATACTATTTAGCTAACATTACGCACAACATTTTGGCCTAGATTACAAGAGGAAAAATGGATAAAAACTAATAATTTTCGAGAAAGAGTTATTTTTTATAAAATTTTTTGCTTGTAAATAATATGATTCACGAAAAGAAAAAGTTGATTTTGTATACAAGGTACGCAAAAACTATAAACATTATTTCTTTTCAGAAGTAAACTACGTCCGGTATACAGTGTGTCCAAGATAAGGATCCTAAGCATGGGAGTCTCAATACCTATTGGAGATACAGCTTAGGTTAAATTAGGAAAAAGTTGTGTTTTTTAAAGCTTATTTACATGCCGTTTAGAAACTTGAAAAATATTCATGGCCTGCTGAGATATTTGGCAAAAACGAAAATTTGACTATATCGATTTTATTTTTTCTGACTTTATTTGAAGAGATATAAAAAAACTAATAACACTTTTTAATTGGCACTTTTAGCAACTACATGATGGTATTTTTAGATTTTATACCCGACGTTTCGTTTTCAAGAAACCATCATCAACTTTATTTTTATATGGCTCGAAAAAAGTACCCTGTATCTGATCCCATTTTTTATTACAAATTCAACGATGTATCACATGTCATATTTTAATTTTTAGTTAAAAGAAAAATTGCATTTTTTCTATTTTTTAAAGTTATTTTTAAGTAGGCCTTGCAAACAAATGCTTGGACGTTAATACCTGTTACCGTATCTGTAACATAATTTAATATCATTATAAAATAGTATTTGTCCTTATTACCCTGCTTGTCGAGTTGTTGTTTTAGAGCAATTGTTCTTATTGTTACTGTTGTCTCTATTATTGTTTATTGGTGAATAGCTAATATCTTATTGTATTATTACGGTCGGAATATGCAGGATGGCCATTATAGCCATGAAGATAGATTTGACATGCTAACATGCTACATTTTGTGCTGCAAAAATAAATGAAGGTATTATTTCTGCAGTTAATGAATTATGGTAAATACATGGACCTGGTATTTTAGTTCCTAAAATTCCACACCACATATTACACCCAAAACGTTCTTTATGTTTCAATATTTACTGAACACGCGGATTTTGTTGAGCCTAGTAATGCGTATTGCGTATAAAGTCAACAGTAACAATAAGAACAATTGCTCTAAAAACAACCACTTGACAAACAGGGTAAGAAAGACAAATACTATTTTTTAATAATAATTAATTATGTTGCAGATACGGTAACAGGTATTAACGTCCAAGCATTTATTTGCAAGGCCTACTTAAAAATAACTTTAAAAAAATAGAAAAAATGCAATTTTTTTGAACTAAAAATTAAAATATAACATGTGATACATCGTTGAATTTGTAATAAAAAATGGGATCTGATACAGGGTGTACTTTTTTCGAGCCATATAAAAAAATAAAGTTGATGATGGTTTCTTGAAAACGAAACATCGGGTAGAAAATCTAAAAATACCACCATGTAGTAGCTAAAAAGTGCCAATAAAAAAGTGTTATTAGTTTTTTATATCTCTTCAAATAAAGTCAGAAAAAAATAAAATCGATATAGTCAAATTTTCGTTTTTGCCAAATATCTCAGCAGGCGTGAAAATTTTTCAAGTTTTTAAACGCCATGTATATAAGCTTGAAAAACCCAACTTTTTCCTAATTTAACATAAGCTGTATCTCCAATGGGTACTGAGATTCCCATGCTTAGGATCCTTATCTTGGACACACTGTATTTTAGCAGTTTCTTTATTTTTAAGATAATAGGTAATTAAAACATGACATTTTTGAAAAATTTTAAAAACTCTTAATTTTTTAAGGCTTTTTTTTAATATTGCATTTAGGCGGCTATGATGGTTATATTTTATTAATGTCTTTATTTTAAATTTAGTGTTAAATAAATTAACATAGTAAGATTCGTTAAAAATCAATTTTTTAAATGTCTAAAAGGGTTGCCATTAAAAAAAAATAAAAAGGGACTTCTTTTTTTTCTTACGAGTCATTTAAACTTTGACATTTTTAGTTTAAAGAAAAGTGATCGAAAAGCAAAGAATATGCAAGAATTTCTATTTTTAGTTTTTATTTGAGTTTAATTTAAGAGGCACATTGTTGCAACACGGTTTATCAGATAAAAATGATTATCTAGATCAAAAATTACAAAATATATTTACCACATTAATTTGGTGAAATTATGTAATTTCGGGTTTGTGTCTCGGCTGAAAGCAATCACTTTTAAAAACAAGAAATTAAATTTAAAACAAAATCGTCATTATTGTCTAAAATTCAAAATAAAGCACAAGATAGTTACCAGTTAGCATTCCGCGTAATTTTATGTTAAACCACAAAACGTAAGTTTAGGATATATTTACAATTAGAGTGTATTTACAAAGGCGACGCAAATTGTTATATCTTGTATGGATGCCATGGTGTCAAAAAATGTCAAAGAGCAAGAAAAGGTCCTCACCCTCAAACTTACTCAATTTGTTCTTCCCTAACAGCATTTTTAAATAGCAAAAATAAAATAAAAATTAAATTACCTCATTTCTCATACGGGTGCATTGCACCCATACATTTACTTTTTGGGTGCCTTGGCACCGTGCACTCACACCACACACACACACACGTACTCGCTGCCACTGTACAGTGTGGTCCATTAAGTGTGTAACAAATGGAAGACTTTTTTATTTGCAATTTGTCAAAAAATTTATTCTTTATAAAAATTGGTGCATGGTCTCAAACTGTATAAGCAGTAAATAGTTTTATTAAAAGTTTTATGGTATACAGGGTAGATCAAAAAGATTAAAAACTCATGAGTAAAATACCCTTATTTCTAAAAGTAAAGAGAAAAAAGTTAAATGGAAAAGTTATTTAGAATTAAAATTTAGGCCTTAATACCAAGTTTTCCAGAGATGTGCCACAAAAGGGGCGATGCCATTTAGGATTTTTAAGTGACTGGGGGTGCAGCTTAAAGGATTAATCAAGGCGTTTTAAAAAATACGTAATTAATATTTCCCCCTGTTTTTCTAGAAACGTTTTTTTTTATTTTGTATTTTTTTCTTGAGATTTGCCTGGGTTTAGAAAATATGGCATTTGAAAGTTTTAAAAAACGCACCCATAAGTAAAAATAAAATGAAATAGTCCAAATAATCCTTTATTTAATAAATAATATAACGTCCTTCTATTTTTAGTGTATGCGTCTAAAAACTAAATGATATCTTATAAATCCCGCGATAAAGTAAATAATATAGTTAATATAATTTTAATATTATTACTCACAGATGCAGAGATAAGCCTTGCACAAATAAACCGGTATATTCGTAACATTCCCAACTATTTTTACTAAAATCTAATAAATAAAGGGGCAGGATGAGATAATAAATTATTACATATTCCAGATACGTAAATAAGTATTTAAATATAAACATTTCGGTTAAAATCAAGATAAAATAAATATCTGTCAAAAGTTTCAAAAATATTGATATCTATTTTTGGCTATTTTAGATATCATACAAATAAAATCGAAGTGGGTTTAGAAGAAATTTAAGTTTTAAATCAAAATTTATTTATTATTATTTTTTTATCAACATTTAGGGTACATAAATGTGGTACATTCTAAAGGACTTAAACCGCAAAACTGGTTAACCCGGCATTAGTCGCTATATGAGGTTTTCTCTCACACTTATGCTAAAATTGGTGCAAATTCTTTTTACAAATTACTGACCTGTGTCCTTTTAGGTACTCTACCGGGTACCCGTCCTGTTTCTGACATAGCGAGTGTAAGCCGATCGCGTCCCGTTAGTGTTCTGCAGAGTTTAGTAGAGGCGGTTGCACTTCGTGTGAGATTTTCTCTCATTGCGCGACAAAGCGTGTAATAATATTGGAACTGTTTTTATAAACACTCGGGTGTTGTTTTTGATTAGTGTAGTGCAATGAGTCGCGGAAAAAGACTTGTAGAACTTGCACTTTTAAAGAGTGGGCAGGAAAAGAACAAAGGTAAGCATTTTTTTCTGCCTTTTATACCAAAGTCAGTAAAATTAATACTACCATCAGAATGGTTTATGTAACTATCTCTCTCTGCCTAAATGTATATTTGTTTTAGACTAAAAATAAAAAGAAATCAAAAACCAGTTACATATGACTAAATAATACATTTGTTTCAGATCAAAGTGAAGATATTCAACCTCTTGAAGATGATAAAGGGAGATGTGACGAACCAGAAAGTGACGCAGAAAGCGAACACAGCCAGCACAATACAGATACTGACCAAAGCGATTGTGGAGAAAATGAGGATAATGAAGTCACCCAAGAACAAGAAAGTATTGTTGAAAGTGATGAATTAATGGATGAAAACAATGACAGTACTTTTTTCCAAAATGCTCCAATCTATATTGGTAAAGATAAAGTGACGAAATGGTTGAAGCATGCCCCCATTACTGTAGGTCGCACAAGAAGACATAATTTGGTAACACATTTGCCTGGCGTAAAAGGCTTAGCACG
This sequence comes from Listronotus bonariensis, assembly GCA_014170235.1. NCBI lineage: Eukaryota > Metazoa > Arthropoda > Insecta > Coleoptera > Curculionidae > Listronotus > Listronotus bonariensis. Next base: position 6,408 of record JACEGR010005524.1, read on the forward strand.
TAATGCAAAAACGCCACTTGAATGTTGGAAACTTTTCTTTCCTGACGCATCGATTCAAGAAGTGGTCGATTGTACTAATGAGTACCTTCGAATAAAGCGTCAAAACTATAGCCGTGAAAGAGATTGTGCTGACACTAATTTTTATGAACTAAGTGCTCTTATTGGTCTTCTATATCTAGCCGGTATCAAAAAAGTAGCCATATCAATATTTCTGAACTTTGGACAGATGACGGCACAGCTCCTGAATGTTTTCGGGCAACAATGAGTCAGAGAAGATTCTATACCCTACTGAGTGCTTTACGATTTGACAATATTCATGATAGGGATGTCCGCAAAGCCTCGGATAATTTAGCCCCTATTAGAAAACTGTTTGAAGATTTTGTTCAGTTTTGTAAATCGCATTTTACAATTGGTGAATATGGAACTGTGGATGAGATGCTGGAGGCATTTAGAGGCCGCTGTAAATTTCGACAATATATTGCCAACAAGCCGGCAAAATATGGAATTAAAATATACGCTTTAGTCGACTCTAGATCATTTTACGTCTCTAATTTAGAAATTTATGCAGGGAAACAGCCCAAAGGCCAATATAAAGTGGAAAATACTGCTTTTAGTGTAGTCAAGAGGATTTTAGAACCAATTCTCAATACGGGTAGGAATGTCACGATGGACAATTATTTTACTTCGGTTCCACTCGCTAAAGATCTAAAAGTTAACCACAACATTACCATTGTCGGCACATTGCGAAAAAATAAGAAAGAAATTCCCCTTCAGCTTTTAAACATTAAGGAACGGCCGCTTCTGAGTAGTATGTTTGCTTTTTCAAAAGAGTCTGTATTGGTTTCGTACGTCCCTCAGAAGAAAATAAAGAAGAATGTACTACTTTTGTCTACCATGCACGATGGCGATGTCATAGATGAAGAGACAGGAGACCAAGTAAAGCCCGAAATTATAACTTTTTATAATTTAACTAAGGGCGCAGTCGACGTGGTTGACGAAATGAAAGCGCTATACTCGGTTGCAAGAATAAGTTGTAGATGGCCACTGACGATATATTTTTCAATGCTAAACATTGGTGGTATCAACAGTTTTATACTATATAAAGCAAATCGCATCAACGATCCCATACCACCTAGACGTTTATATTTGAAAGAACTGGCTCTGTCGCTAATAAAACCCCACCTAATAAACCGATCCCAAATTACAAACTTACCGTACAGCCTACGAGCATCTATTAGAAAGATAGCAAAACTACCACTAGAAGAAGTAAGACAACCTGAAAATGTCAATGAAAGTTTTTGTAGCTTCTGTCCTCGTCGAAAAAATAGAAAAGTCAAGAAAGTATGCAGAAGTTGCCAGCGACCCATTTGCCCTGAGCATACTGTTTTTCTTGCCAAATCTGTGCCTCACAGGTGGAATCATCTGATGAAGATTTATAAACATTCGTTTGCATTAAAAATAGCATGTTTTAAAAATGTTCATACTGTTCAATTTACAATTAAAACTCATAAAAACCTTTTATTTCTTAAAATTATGTTTGTGAGAGAAAATCTCACGCGCGACTAACGATGGGATTTTTAACCTAGCGACAAATCCCGGGTTAAAAAAATAATAACATAATAACTACAATAACTACTGATGGACCTAATTCTACCCAAAAGTTTGTTTTTTTATATTTCGAAAAAAGTTCTTATAAAAATGTTTGCTTTGTCTGAAATGCTAAAAGCTATAATAAAATTAGTCGTAGGATTTACAAAGTGGTTAAAGAAATACCACTAAGAGAAAAGATTTTTTTAGAATAAAACAAATACAGGCAGATTTAAAATTACGAAAATGTTATTTTAGGGAACAAAGTCAATTATGAATATTTTTTAACTACGTGAAAAAGTAATAAAGCTTTTAACGTTTGTATAAATCGTTACTTTTTGTGTTACTAATTACATACACTTTAACTTTTCCTACTTGATATTTCATGCCTTATGAAATTATAAAATTTATACGGTTTTAGCAAAAATATAGTATGCAGCTAATGCAATAGTGTCATTTTTACTCATGGGATTACACGATTCGCCTCACGAGTCGTTCTTTCAAAGTTCTCATTTGTAAGAAAAAAGTATTACCTTATGCACTTGTTAAATAATTATTTATTTACTAAATTTGCTTCTTCTACAATCAATGTAAAAAAATATATTAATTTATTATGCAGTATTTTTTTGAGAGTTTTTAAGACAATTCAAAAGCACTACAATTAATATCGAGATCATACATTTTGATTGAAATAATAAAACAAAACAAATACAAAAATAGTTTATTCTAAATTTAAAATCAACTGACAGAGAAACATGTATTATAAATGGCTAAACCTATACACGTGGCAGCAAAAAAAATTAAACTCATTATTAACTTTTACGAAATATTGTCTTCACTGAAATATTAACATGACATTTACCTGCGTGCTATGTAAAAATATTGGTTTTTAAAATTTGATTTGGTGTCGACATTTTTGTATCACAGTCTATTATAAACTCTCAACTTTTCATAATTTTTACTTTGTGTATAATTATTTTATCAGTATTATAAATAAGAAGTTCTGTAAAGTATAAAATTTATAATCAATATTACCATAATGTATCTGCTATCAAGTTCAATTTTTAGCGTATTTTATTTACGTACAGGATTTTTATTTATATTTTGTCACGTACTTTTGACTATTAGCAAGAAGAATAAAAAAAAGGCCTGTATATAAGTTTCATACTTTTTCACCTATTATCTTTTGAGCAAAAAAAAAACAAATAAACATCAAAAACTTAAGAAAAATGAGAAGGTAATTTTTTAAAAATGGGACACCCTGTATATTATGTTACCATTAAAATATTCTTTAAAAAAACTTTAAAAAAATACCAAATTTAGTACATCTATCTTCACTAGTTTCGGAATTATGGTCATTTAAATATGGGTATAATTTCCATTACATCTACAGTCTTACCCCAGGCCATAGGTAGGTATAATAAAAAGATATATATCTAACACTTTTCAGATTTATGTTGTCATATTTCAAAAACTATTAAAGATAAATAAATCAAATGTGGTATATTTTAAAGCTGTTTTAAAGGCCTTTTTAATGGTGAAAGAAACTTTAAGCCTTTATTTTTCTTGAATTTCTAATGTTCATATGTCTATTTTTATGTTCAAAAGATAGTAAAAAATAAAACTTTTATACAGGTCGTTTTTCTATCCTTCTTAATTATACTTAAAAGTGGATGCCAAAATATAAATGAAAACCCTTTACATTAATATTTAATCTTATCTTAATCTTTAATAATTGTTGTTTCACTACAGTAACGATTTCTTTAAATTTCTGTAGATATGGAGTTTTCCGTTGAATTTCGATGATTTCCCGATGTAGATTTCCAACTTCACCTTGCACTTTTGACTGTGAAAGGTTAAATTTTCGGCTTTCAAGCAATGTTGTAGGCTCTGTGTTACCGTTGGCTTGCAGTTCGGCTACGCTTGCAGTAGTTGGCTTTTGGTTGTTTGACAACAGCTTAACTGTCTCGCTTTGTAACGCGGACTTTTGGCTTACCGGTGGTTTATCGTCAGTTGCAAAGTTCTCTTCGGAATTTTTACTTAGAAAATCGCAAAATTTGTTTTCCGGAAATTTTAAAGAACAATCAGAACATTTTGGACCGGCATTCATATCTGTGTCCATGTGAATATTTTTGGTTTGTGTTCCCACGCAAACAGTTAAAACTGTCTGGGTGGCCGTAGAAACTTTTATTAATGTGTAATTAGACGTTTTTAGTGACTTTCGGCTTTGAGGAAGTTTTACGACTCCTCAGGATTCTTTGTGTCAGTCTTCTTTTTGTCTTTGTTTTTCTGAGCCTTTTTCTTTGTTTTAGGCGCTTTCTTAGCCTTTTTTTCCGAAGAAGGTTTTGCTCAATATGGGTTTACAACCATTTTTACACTGGGCTTTTTAGGGCAGTCGTTTCCGTAGTGATCCTCAGAGCAGTGTCTGCAAGGATACTTTGGTTAATTATAAGTCTTCTGGTCCTGTTTAGTTTTCTGCTTAGACGACTTGTCATTTTGTAGATGCTTATTTCCAAGGCCACCAGAATAATCTGACTTTGTAATTTTACCCTTATTTGAATAAGAAGTATTATTAATATTAAAATTTTTATTTTGGGATGCTTCATTGTTTTTCTTGAAATAAAGAAATTCTTGACTGATGTCTTATTCTAGATTAGCCGCAATTTTGACTAACTAATCAAAATTTTGAAAAGTTACGTCGCGCAACGTTGATCTAATTGGCGGCACTAACTAAGAAAAAACAAGTTAAATAAGCTCTGAATCATCGTTATAAGGGTATAACTGGAGTAAAGCGCTCAATTTGTAAGAAGAAAGGTTTTAAAAGGTTTTAACCTTTTCATTTTTAAATTGCGATTTACCGTAAAGATTGGCTTTAATTTCTGTAAAACTTTCGGAGTTGCCAAATTTTTGAATTAATTTGTCGGCGAATTCACCGAAATCTTTTATATAGTGTTTATATGGTTCAAACCAATCCTTTGCTGTACCTGTCAAGGTTAAGAAACCACGTGCGTGATATACCTGATCATCAAATTTAATTTTCTTGTTCTCTAACCTACACTCTGTTAAGAAAAGAATCGGGTGTTCAGAGTCCCTACCAGAAAACTTTTCTGGAAAAGGAGTAGAATATTTCAAATTTTGAATTTGAATAGTGTAGAAGCATCTAAATTTTGAAGATTTTGCAAATTTTGAATTTTTACAATTTTTGATATTTACAAATTATTTACAACTTAAATATTGTAAAAGTTTTTTAAAAATATCTGCACGACCAAAAGAAAGCAAAAGGGTTATGTTTTGTGTTGCCAAGAAACCGATGAATAAAGGCCAAATGTATTATACGTGTTTAGAAAATAACAAAAACTCCAGTAAATCTTATAGTGAATTCACGTAGTCGCCCTATTGCGCACTAAGCTCGAACTCTGGCAGTGCAGTGCAAATTTGTATATTCACGCAAAAAAATTCTATTGTAGAGCAATAAATGTGCGTGTTCAGTGAATTTACCCGCACTCTGAGCGATCAATTCACGCATTTAGTTCTGACGTCACGACGCAGGCAAGGAATCCAAACAAAAGATTTTTATTATGGGAACTCGTAATTAAAGTAACGCTATTTATGTGAATTTTTTGTGTAATTTAAAGAGTTTGTGATTAGTGTCGGCTATTTGTGATACTGTAAACTCTAAATTTTTGTGATTATTTGTGATATTTATATTAATGCTGAAAGGTTCTCGTAAGCCATTTTAATAAAAGTAATATAAAATATCTTAAATAGTGCCACTAATGTAACAAAAATGAAAAAAAAAGTATATTTTCCATAGAAACCTTTGTTTGTTTTATGAGGCGAGGGGCCAGAGGGGTTTGTTTGGATTCCATTTAAAGCCTTAAAAATATACCTCTAGAGTCAGCCTTTATGGCAGTGTAAAAAAGCGCATGAGAAAAAATATGACAAGAGTATAATCTATCGTTTTTGGTCCTGCTGACCACTATGATTATGCAGAGCTAAAGCTTATTGCTTTTTAAGCATGCGATTGTTTGCACAGCTAAGTGGCAAGACTGCCTCTAATAGGTATGTTCTTGAGGGTAGAAAAACGTCAACGTCGTGTGACGTCACACTAAATGCGCGTATTTCCGTATTCACGGTGCTTATATTATACTCGGGGAATTCAAGCTTTCTGGAACCGTTGTTTATGGCGTTGTCGCAGAAAGGAACATCCTAACCTAAAAATTATAATACTGTTTTTCTTTTTGTGTGCTAGTCGATTTTTATGTGACATAATTAATAGTTTTTAAAAAGAAAAAACATGGGTAGTAGTAGTAGTAAGAGGGCTGAAAATAAATAATGAAATAATAAAAGGTATAGAAAGTTTGTTTGTAAGGTTGGTAAGGTTGAATTTTCTGATACATCGGAGAGATCAAGTTCATATTTACGCGGTACTTTAACCGGGCTCGGTGACAATGCGCATTTTCCCGTTTCGCTTCTGCTCTAAGAAAAAGCAACCTGGCACCACTGATCTCGATGGATTGCCAATGTTTTAACCTGCGCGAAACAAAAGTTACATTTCAAGGGCGAAAAAACCGGTTTGTGCGGAAGCCAGTTGAGGGTAGACGCACCCGGCCCGAAACAAACTATCCGCATTATAGGAAAGAATTTGTTGACGGCGTCATGGTTTTGTGTTCGAAGTACGGTAGCTAATGAGCGTTACGGTCAGACTGCGGACGAAGGGTACGGGGTGCCGATGTTTGTATTTTGCCACGGCTTTTGGTGCAGAGCGAAATTTTAACTGCTCGCCCCAAGTGCCTGTTTCATGAATTTACTATTAAAAACAAATGATTAGATCTACCTAACCCATCGGATCAATATTTGAAAATCACTTAAGAAGCATCTGTATATTTCGGGTTATGTTTATTTTAACTTTGAAGAGTGCAAAATAAAATAAATAACTAAATAAATAAATAACTATTACTTATTACCTACCCAGTAAATGGTGCAAGGTGGCCTCTAGAATAGGGCACCTGAAAAAAATTATTGTTTACTAGTAATTTCTTTTACAGAAGTACTAGGATATTTAGGTGATGTACCTACAATAGTGCTTCGGTTTAAAGCTTGTTGAACAAGACCATGTTTAACAAACCGAGAAATTATGTATCGAAACATAAAGGCTTAATGAGGCCCCGTATCAAATTGTGCGTAGTAATTTATTAGGTGTTCTCTTGATTATTTTCAAAAACGTATAACACTAAGATAAATGCAAATGTATTCTTAACTGTAACACAAAGGGTAATATTTAAAGCATTATTCCAGCGCCATGCATTCCCTTTATTATGTATAGGGTTATTCATTTGAAAGTAAAAATAGCGTTTCTTTTAAACTCCCTGTATTTTTTTCAAAAAACGAATTTTTCGTAAAATTTAATAATCTAATTTAAAAAACATTTGAAACAACAACAAAAACAAAAAAGTTATTGAGTTAACAATAAAAAGTTATAGAGATACATAAACAAAACCATTTTTTTTTAAATCTTTTAACGGAACACAAGCAATTGCTGTTACATCATAATATTTTATATGTTTCTGTTTTTGTGGCAACTACGATGAATTGCGTAAGCCATTCAGTATCAAAAAGATCATTTACCTATAGAATAAAGTAAAGTTTCGTGGTGTTTTACATTATATATTCTTTTTAAAATACTGCATTTAGAAATATTATGAAAGGGATACGGTCCTTTTTTGGTTTTTGAGCTAGGGTAAAAATAACTAAAAAAAAAAATTAGAGCCTTCTAGTAAAAAATTTTAAAAAGAAAAAATCGATTTCGTATTTTTCTGAAAGTAAGTAAACTATGAGAACGGATTTTAGAATGATCACGGCACTCTAGATGAAACATAAAAATTTAATTTAAAAATAAAATTTAACCAAAATTAGTTATAATCAATTGTATTTTGACTAAAAAATGTTTCAAAAAACTAAAATAAACAGGGTGTCCCATTTAAAAATCAAAAGTTTCAGTCATTTTCAGTGAAACCGGAAATCATAAAAGCCTATCATATACCCCTAAAAATTACTTGTTGTTAGTCTAACAACCCTACCGAGTTTCCGTCAGTATCGATAAAGAAATAAGAAAAATTGTCATCCGGTATATCATTTAAAATAAAACAATAACCTCAAAATTTTTGACATCTAATGTAAAACGGCAATTTTATTACTCTACATAAAAGTACTTATATATAACTATTCTTATCCTTTTTATTTTTATAAATAAAAGCATAAAAAATTGTTTAAATTTAAAATTTTGAAAAATAATTAAAAAAATTTTGTACATTCTGTATTATTTAAACATACATATTTTATTTACTTGCCTTGGAATGTATTAAAAAAAAAACCAGGGAATGCCATTATAAGGGGCATTTTAAAAATAATAAGGTAATTTTTTAAATTTATATACAGGGTGTCCGGAAAAGTGCAACAGTTCAAAAGTGTACTAAAATGTGTTTATATCTTGGGTAGAAGTCAGCACAATAATAATTAAAAATATAAATTACATCTAACCTTTTGTTTTTCTTTTAGCATAATAAATGTTTTTTTTTATATTGTGTATTTTAGGCAAGCTAATAACAATTTTATAGGTTTTGACGACACTGCTATAAAAATACTCTATATATTACATACTATTTTACAATTTACCCTGTAGGAATGCATCAAAAGATGTAATTTACTGATAAGGCTCTATAACTGTAACACTAGAAGCGATCAGACATTGTGCCTATGGGAAAATTTAATCAAAAAGTCTAGATCTACGACATATCAAAAAAAAAATGAGGATTGAGCCGGGTCCTTTTCTTTCTAGCCGAATATTGTGACAAAGCACATAATAATAACAAAAATATTTATAAAAAAATAAAACCAGTATAAAGCCGCGTCCAGACTTGCAACAATTCGCCGCACCGCTCCATGCCGCATACCCCGCCACAAAGCGTAAAAGTGGACGTAGACGTGGATGGAATTCACGCCGTTTCAAGGGCTTGGCAAATGATTTGCCGGTGATTCAGAGCTTGTTGGTTTTTTGGCGTCAAAAGAGCGCGCAAACAGGTTGGTTAGTTTGGACGGACAAAAAGAATATGGATTTTCTTGAAAATTTATTTTTTACTTAAAACAAATTTTCTTGAGGAAAAACAATATTCTTGCTTCAAGAAATTACATTGTTTTCATATTAAATAATATTATTCTTACTATATATTCTTCAAACAAGTATATATTTTTAAAATAAGACACAATTTGTCTAAAATTAAGACTAATATAATAAGAGATATTTAAGAAAATCTATTCATACAGGAAAACTTAAATTTCTTTAGCCTCACAAAGTAATATTTTTATTCTCTATTTAAAACATAATTTTACTTTGGAATAAAATTCTTGTTGATTTAATATTATTTTTGTTACAGACAATGGCTTTTTTAAAAGAAAACTAAAAATTATATTTATTTTACAGTCAAAACAATGTATATTTATTTCTTTCACTTAAGAAAATATAGGTTTTGTATTATTAAACCAAAATATTATATTCTTGGTTACCATAATTAGGTATCAAAGATATTTTCCTCATTCATTTTTGCAAAAACGTTGCCCAGAAAGGTGCGTATCGGCGAACCGGGAAACAAGAAACGCTTCCTTTCACGTTGCAAGATTATAAGAAGTTAAAAAAATGTACTAAGGAGATTAAGAAAGGTTGACTAGATAGCCAAAAAGTAAGATGACTGCAAGCTGAGGAGGATTTCGAGGAAAACGTCGGCACCACCATGGTCTAAGTACTGAAAAATAACGAACACCACATAAATGGATGAAACCAACGAAGTTAGATTAGTGCGATCCTGCTTGTAGAAATGGAGAAAAACGCGTTGCCCCTCAGGCGCGTTATATTACCGGATTTGGATTTAAATAGTAAGTTAGGGATTGTTTTATAGCTTTTGTTCTAAAACAAATATATTTTAATAAACTGTAAAACATATTTTTTTTAAAAATTATTTTTAGTTACTTAACCTCAACTTTTACTGAAAATCATAATCAATAGAAATTTTTTATGTTATACACTTTTAAGCACTTTTTGCTATTTAATTAGGTAGTCTCAAAAATTTATTTTTTAGGGTCTTGATTTTGCAGTTATGAACCACCATTAAAATCCTAGAAAAATTTTTGTTATAGCTTTTGGCATTTCGGATAAAGTAAAAATTTGTATGTAGAATAACTTTTTTGAAATATTAAAAATATTTTTTTACAGGTATAGTCAAGTTCATCCGTGGACACACATTGTAGTTTTATGGGGTAGTTGGATCACCGTGCTGAAAATATCCACATTAAAGCTACTATCTTGCTGGGACTTTCGAGAACTAAAATCTTCACAAAGAAAGTACTGAAGAATACACTGGAAATGCCGGACGCAGAGCACCAAAACTCTTGTTTTTATTAACATCTGCTGTACTAGGGAGATTTCCATTAATAGGATACTAGACGCCTCAGCAAGGTTGGCTCTAAGAGACGTCCAGAAGGTCTAACATAACATCATAAAAGTATTATACTATTAAAAGCTTTGTTTTGTACTCTAACAATAACAATTGTGATAAATAAAATTTTTATAACAATCTTTAGTTTTAAATGAAAACTAAGTAGTTTTATTTAAAGAAAGTATTTAATTATGATATTCTTTAACCAAGACAACCCTAAAGTAATATATTCTTGGCCAAAGAAATGTATTCTTAACTTAAGTTTTAATTTGTTTTTGCCGAAGAAAACATATGTTTTAAATTGATCGCTCGACAAGAATATATTTTCTATAATAAAATTAGTGCTTTTCTTCGCTAGATAATCGCGTCGACAAAACAATATCTACAAAGAAAGCATTACTATTCTTAACTAAATAAATTATGTTTACTTAACTGAATCTACCTTTATGCTTGTACTAAAATAATGTTTTTAAGAATATCATTTACTGATAAGAAGAATATATTCTTTTCGTTATATACAACTCACAATGTGTCTTGAGGAATTGTTGAAAGTCTAGACGCGGCTTAAGACACCAAATTACCACTACGGAAATCATCAATTTTGTACTAATGTTAGCTGGATTAGGTCATCATACCAGATCAGCTAAATAACATAACACAGGCGATGTGAGAACAAAGACTAAAATGAATGCCGGCAGTAAGAATTTCGTATTGGATGATTCATTACATCCTTTGCTGTTACTTAACTGGCCGATTTACCTTTAGCCTATTGCTTATACAGTATTTTAGCTTCAGGAAATTTAACAGCATTTTGCCTCAACATTTAGAGACACTGTTTGATCTTTAACACAAATAGAATTCAATAATTTAATCATAGATTATTAAAAAAAATCTACTTTTTTAAAACATAAACTAACTAAAAATGTGTGGCTTATATATATATATATATATATATATATATATATATATATATATATATATATATATATATATATATATATATATATATATATATATATATATATATATATAAATATTTTGACCCAATTAATGTAGCAACAAAAAAGCAAATAGGATTTTTAAAATTCATTCTTTTGGATTTCTTCCACTGATCTCGATGGATTGCTCAAGGTTATAACCTGCGCGAAACAAAAGTTACATTTCATGGGCGAAAAACCGGTTTGTACGCAAGCAAGTTGAGGATAAACGCACCTGGCCCCAAACAAACTAGGCGCATTATCGGAAAGACTTTGACGACGGCGTCCTGGTTTTCTGTTCGAAGTACGGTAGCTAATGAGCGTCACGGTCAGACCGCGGACGGAGGGTACGGGGTGCCGGTGTTTGTATTTTGCCACGGCTTGTAAGTGCGCATGTTTGTCCACCCATTCATTTGTTTACTGCGCCAGGTCGTAAAAATCCGAAAATTGATTCTTGCCACTGCGGATCTAAATGTAGGTTATCTATGATTTCTTCAAGGAGTTATATTTGTGGATGTTTCGTATATCCCCAAAGTATAAATGTATTAAAAATATTTTTAAGAAAGCAAAACTAAGACTATTCAAAACGACCTGCCTTTTTCAAAAACTGAAAAATAATGGCTTAAAATGCTATATATAAAATATTTTGTTGTTGGAAAATAATTTATTTTAGATGTCAAAAGAATTTTATTTTTATTACACTCTTTTAAGCAACTTTAGCTGTCGAGATATTCCAATGTCAGCTGCATTTATATAGTTTCCTTTTATATTTGCGAATACTTTTTTATCAGTAATTTTAAAAGGAATTTATTTACCAAAAGAGAACAATGTTTTAAGAAACTTTAAGTCTCAGTGGAGGTATATTCAAAAATGTTTCTTGTAAAATTCAGTTTGTATTGCTTGTAAAATAAAACTCAATATTTTAATAAAATTAAAAAAAAAACTTGGTAATTAAAATTTCAAAAACGCCTTTTTTGCTTAAAAAATTATAAACATAATTTTAAATTGCAAAAATTGCCCTAATGTTTCTTGTATGGTCCAGGAATATGCAATACAGGGTGATTCAAAAATCGATCACGAAACTTAAAGGGGTGATTCTAATTGACAAAATAAGGGTAGAGCTTCATATACTATTTTTTTCAAAATGTCATTTGTTTTCGAGTTACAAGCTGTCAATGTTCAATTTTTATTTTGGTTTTGTCGCCATATTGCATTTATTTTTTAACCAATCCAGTTGATATTTGGCACACAAAGCTTTGCAGATTTTAAAATGTTAAGACAAAAGTACTTTTTTAAATTCCGCCAGAGGGCACTTAACCTAAAACTTAAAATTTATTTACTTCATAACTTTTTATTTTGACAGATATTGCAAAGCTTTTTAGACAATCACAAAACTTAAAAAATAAGGTTCTCTTTATTAAAGTCGATAAACCTCACCGTTAAGGCACCAATAGACATCAAAGTTTTCATCAATTTTAATCAAATTACCTGCATACATACAGGGTATCCAGTAACATAACCGACAAACTTTACGGGGGGATTTTACAACAGAAAATAAGAAGTTAAATATTCAAAAAAATAAAGTTTTTTTTTATTTTTAACACCCCGTAGTTCAAAAACTAATACGTTTAGGACATATGTTTATATAAAGTTTTTTGTTGTAGAATCGTTTGGTTAAGTTTGTCGGTTGAGTTCCTGGACAACCTGTATATATGTAGGTAATTTGATTGAGTGATGAAAACTTTGATGTCTATTGGTGCCTAAACTGTGAGGTTTATCGACTTTAATGAAGAGTACCTTATTTTTTAAGTTTTTGATTGTCTATAAAATGGGGCCCCCAGCTTTGCAATATCTGTCAAAATAAAAAAGTTATGATCACCCCCTTAAGTTTCGTGATCGATTTTTGAATTACCCTGTATAGCGGATTTTGTTCTTGAGAACAAAGCAAGCCACCTAACAATAATAATATATATATATATATATATATATATATATATATATATATATATATATATATATATATATATATATTTTCTGAATAGTTTAAAAATATATATAAAAAAATTTTTAGGCAAAAATACACTTTCCAACAAAATTATCGCTGCGTGCCTATTTTTTTCCATATAAGCTTCAATACAAAAAAGCCTTAATTTAAAAGGCTATATCTTTTTAATAATTAGGTTATCAAGACACTTAATAACAAAAAATGCAGCTATAAGGAAGAGATCAAGCCCTAACTTTAACATTTTTATTTATTGTTGAGTGTACATCTTACAGAGTGTGTACAAAATTTTGAAAAAAAATAATACGTTTAATTGCTCTTGGTATGATGTGGATGTTAAAAGTGAGTAAATAAATATGTTATTCTGAAATAACAGTAATGAAAAAGAATAAAATTTATTTACAAAATAAGATTACCTACTTTTAACTGCACCTCATACAAAGAAATTAAAAGGTGTTCTTTTTTTTTAACTCTTGTGTTTACCTTGTAGGGATGTATTGTTAACAGTAAATAACCAAAGATTATGCCAAAGTCATAGCTTTACCTTTTCCTGAACATTATTCTTCTTTTTAATTGTCCTAATATCCCACTTATTAAAAGTAATATAGCTATTTTTAAAGTCAAGTATTTTGTATTGAGAGCTTATGGAATAAATAGAGCATGAGCAATTTTGTTGAAAAAAAAAGTGTATATAGCGTTCATTATTTTTGTCAAAAATATTTGGTCATGTGCCACTTAGGGAAACCAAATATAAAAAACCACTGGACTTTATAAATTTAATTATGGTAAATAAGCCCTTACTTTTGCTATTAGTACTGCCAAATTTCATTTATATTGGATAAGAAGATTCTGTATGTTGGAAACAATGCATGTTTATAAAAATCTTGCGTGTAAACTGAAGTTAGCTACAGGGCCTAGCGCCTAAGTTAGGCAACCCGGTGTGCGGCAGCTGAAGTTAGCAGCAGGGCCAGCGCCCAAGTTAGGCAACCCGGGGCGCACAGACTGAATGTCAACGTTCTCTCTGACGTCACTAACAGAACTTTAGGAATCTTGTGCTACATCATATTAACCATCCAACTGCTGCTGCCTTGCGCATTCACCATCGGACTTCGCGCTGGGAAATAATTACGTACCATAATAAATTTAAAAAAGTCCAAAAAAACGCAGATGCCAGGACTTGAACCGTGGACCTTTGGATCAGTTGTTCATCGCCATAACCATGTCGCCATTGAAGCAATTGAAATAAAACCGTTATACAATGTAAAGTAAGTGGTGGAATATTTAATCAGCAGTTAGCTTATACATTTACGTTTATGCGTCTAATTGTCAACATAACCTCAAACTTATCTTAGCGTCTTACGCATGACATAACCTAGAAATAGGGCATATTATTGATTGACATTAGTTGCAGACACGTGGTTTATTAAATATATCGACAAGATGGTGCTACGTCATTAGGTTAAACTAGTCAACATAACCTCAAACTTATATGCATGTATCTTACGCATACGGCTACATAACCTAGAAATAATTATGATTTATTGACTCATCTTATGGCGCTAAAAATGACGTCAACATAACCTAGAAATATTTTAAGATTGATTAACATAACCTCAAAATTTTACACGCATGTGGTTTATAAAACATGACGACAAAATGGTGAAAGTAAAAATATAATCAAGAAAAATACAGTCGGTAAAATACAATTAACGACTTACAACTATTTAAAAATAATAAAATAAGAATTTTTGTATATTTCCTAAAATTAACCCCTAAAATAAGACATAAGGGTATTTTTAAAAATATTTTATAAAAGGGTATCATGAAAGATCGTTATCAGCCGGGGTACCGAAGGTACTTTTTCCGCTATTTGCGCAAACTTAACTATAATGGTTTAGCCAGAAAATGAGTTTTAGGGTCTGCGCATGTTGCCAATGTGGCTTAAACAGTTTTTAACGTATATTTCGGTTTCTAGTAGACCGATTTTAGTCATTCTTTTTGTTAATAATTTAATGTTTATAAATCTATAAATATTAATACTAAAATTTTTAATAGTTATGTTATTTGAGTGTAAATAGGGCCTAAACAGATAACCTCCGCTACATATGATTGACAGACAAGTTATTAAAAATATTAACAAATACGCATATTGGTTCGCCAAACGGTTCGCCGAACGGGTTGCCGAACGGATTGCCGAACGGATTGCCGAACAGACTCGTTTTAGGCGTTTTCTTGGCGATTTTTAAACAGATCGATTTCTTAAGCAGGTAAGTACTCTCTTGTGATTTATTTGTTACAAAAATATGTCAGAAATTTAATATACAGGGTGAGTACATTGCTTGAGTTTTCATATAAACTTGTTATGTATAGGTAATTTCAAACATTAATAGGCTATTAAAAACACTTATAATATTAGAAACTGATAAGTGGTATCACATGGTCAACAGGTCATTAGACATTAGATAAAAATACCCTGTCAAAGGTCTAAATATCAACTCTAAAATATATGTAATAGGTTTCGAGCAAGTAAATATATAAATAAATAATAAACTTGAATAAAAATATACATGGTGAATCTAAAAATGATAAACTTGAATAAAAATATACATGGTGTTCAATAAAAGTAGGTTACGCAATATAAAAAGGATATTTACCTTTGTATTCAGCAGTCTTTTAAACCATTTGAAATGTGTTGTAACATAATTTCTTCTCTCTTTTAAACTGGCCGGAAACAGTCAAATATTGCATCTCCTAGAGTAAAATTTTCAATCATAATATTTGGTAACCTTATTAACCATAACACTTTTAGAAAACACTCTGTATAACATTCAGTTTAAAAAATAATTTATTAGGACAAACGGTATATTAAAATAATAATATTTTTCATAACATTCTGTATAATTTGTAATTTATTAGGACAAATGGTATAATAAAAACTTATAATATTTGCCATACACTCTGTATAACTTGTAATTTATTGGGACACCTGGTATATTAAAAATATAATAATATTTACCATAACACTCTGTATAACTTGCAATTTATTAGGACTACAGGTATATTAAAAACTAATAATATTTACCATAACACTCTGTATAACATACAGTTAAAATGATTTATTAGGACAACCGGTACATTAAAAACTAATAATATTTGCCATAACACTCTGTATAATTTGCAATTATTAGGACAAACGGTAACTAAACTAATAATATTTGACCTACACTCTGTATAATTTGTAATTTATTGGGACAACAGGTATTTTTAATACTAATAATATTTACCATATAACACTCTGTATAACTTGTAATTTATTGGGACAATCAGTATATTAAAACCTAATAATATTTGTCAAACACTCTGTATAATTTGCAATTTATTCGCACAACTGATATATTAAAATAATAATTTTACCATAACACTCTGTATAACTTGTAATTTATTAGGACAAACGTTATATTAAAATAATAATATTTGCCATAACACTCTGTATAACTTGTAATTTATTAGGACAAACGGTATATTAAAATAATAATATTTGCTATTATAACACTCTGTATAATTTACAATTTATTAGGACAAACGGTATATTAAAACTTAATAATGTAAAGAAAAAAACATAAAGTTGTTTGTTTCTCACGTTTTTCATTTTAAAATAGCCAATAAACAATCAAGTTTAAAGGTTGTGGGAATTTTTATGCGTATGATGATAGTATATAATTTAAGCAATAGTTATATATAATGTAATATTTTTTAAGGTTTTGAAATGTTTTAACACATTTTTAAACTTTTGTTATGGGTTAAAAATAATCTCTCTAGAAAAATATTTACAGAAATAAATCATATATTTTTCACAGTATTCTAACGCTTATTCATTACACTAGTAAAAAAAATTAGCAAAATTTTTGTTAAGGGTTATTCACAAACATTTTTGTACAGATGTTGTTATAAGTTTTTATCTGCTTTACAAGGTCTTTACTTTTCTTAGTTTAAAATAGCCAATAAACGATCAAGTTTAAAGGTTGTGGGACATTTTTTGTTAAAGTTATTCACAAACATTTTTTGTACAGATGATGTGTTTTTTTATCTGTTTACACGCCATTATAAACAAAATTTTTATACAAAGTCTTTACGTTTTCAGTTTAAAATAGCCAATAAACGATTAAGTTTAAAGGGTGGCAAAAATTTGTTTACAAGGTCATTACGTTTTCAGTTTAAAAATAGTTTTTAATAAACGATCTGAAAAAAGTTTAAAGGTTATATTGTTATCAAAAATAGATATATAATGTAATATTTTTGTTTAGGGTTTAAAATGTTTTAACACATTTTGAAAAAAACATAAAATAATCTTCTCTCTAGAAAAATATTTACAGAAATAAATCATATATTTTTTATCTGTCTTTTTTATATAGGGTCTGTTTTTATACAGGTCCAACAGAAAAAGTTTTTAATACCTCGGTTTTTTAAAGCCTATTTTATGTTGAAGGATTTTTTAGGTTTCTTCACAAACAATTCATTTTAATTCAGAATCTGTACTTTTCCAGTTATTAAGAAAAAAACTTTATAATAATAATTGAAATAATTTAGATTTTTCCTAACTTTATTGAGAAAAATACGGAATTAGTTTTTAGAAAGCTAAACGTTTGTTGAGTACTTTTTGATACATAAGACTTATGTTAAATTTTGGAAAACATTCTTTTTGTATGCATACTAGGCTTATATGTTAAAAGTCTCTATATTTATTAAATTAATTCGATACCGGACGTACACTGGACGTACACTGGACGTACACTGGACAAGCACTGGACAGGCACTGGACATAGCACTGGACGTACACTGGACGTACACTGGACATACACTGGACGTACACTGGACGTACACTGGACATACACTGGACAGGCACTGGACAAGCACTGGACGACACTGGACAGGCACTGGGCAATGTCTAAGAACACGGCAACGTTTTTTAAAATAAGGCACCGTTTTAAATTTCAAGGTCAAGCACGCACGTAATGCGTCAAAAACACACCTAACCTAAATCCATAAGAGGGTGGTATTTTTATAACATATTCAGCAATTCTACAGTGGGGGCCGTAATTTCTAACTTATCCGGCTTATCAAGTGACATGCTTGACCTTGAAATTTAAAACGGTGCCTTATTTTAAAAAACGGTGCCGTATTTTAGAAAACGGTGCTGTATTTGCCGTGGCCACGCCCTTGATTCCTTGACGCAGGCGCAGGCGCCGCCGATTTCAAACCGGTAGGCGGTATTCTTAGCTGTTTTTCAAACCGGTAAGCGGTATTCTTAGCTGTTTTTCAAACCGGTAAGCGGTATTCTTAGCTGTTTTTCAAACCGGTAAGCGGTATTCTTAGCTGTTTTTTCAAACCGGTAGGCGGTATTCTTAGCTGTTTTTCAAACCGGTAAGCGGTATTCTTAGCTGTTTTTCAAACCGGTAAGCGGTATTCTTAGCTGTTTTTCAAACCGGTAGGCGGTATTCTTAGCTGTTTTTCAAACCGGTAAGCGGTATTCTTAGCTGTTTTTCAAACCGGTAAGCGGTATTCTTAGCTGTTTTTCAAACCGGTAAGCGGTATTCTTAGCTGTTTTTCAAACCGATAAGCGGTATTCTTAGCTGTTTTTCAAACCGGTAAGCGGTATTCTTAGCTGTTTTTCAAACCGGTAAGCGGTATTCTTAGCTGTTTTTCAAACCGGTAAGCGGTATTCTTAGCTGTTTTTCAAACCGATAAGCGGTATTCTTAGCTGTTTTTCAAACCGGTAGGCGGTATTCTTAGCTGTTTTTCAAACCGGTAAGCGGTATTCTTAGCTGTTTTTCAAACCGGTAAGCGGTATTCTTAGCTGTTTTTCAAACCGGTAAGCGGTATTCTTAGCTGTTTTTCAAACCGGTAAGCGGTATTCTTAGCTGTTCTAATAGAGGTTTGTGCTGTTCTAGACATTGCCCAGTGCCTGTCCAGTGCCTGTCCAGTGCTTGTCCAGTGCCTGTCCAGTGTATAGTCCAGTGTATGTCCAGTGTACGTCCAGTGTATGTCCAGTGTACGTCCAGTGTACGTCCAGTGTATGTCCAGTGTACGTCCAGTGTACGTCCAGTGTACGTCCGGTATCGAATTAATTTAATAATAAATATAGAGACTTTTAACATATAAGCCTAGTATGCATACAAAAAGAATGTTTTACAAAAATTTAACATAAGTCTTATGTATCAAAAAGTACTTAACAAACGTTTAGCTTTCTAAAAACTAATTTCGTATTTTTCTCAATTAAGTTAGGAAAAATCTAAATTATTTCAATTATTATTATAAAGTTTTTTTCTTAATAACTGGAAAAGTACAGATTCTGAATTAAAATGAATTGTTTGTGAAGAAACCTAAAAAATCCTTCAACATAAAATAGGCTTTAAAAAACCGAGGTATTAAAAACTTTTTCTGTTGGACCTGTATAAAAAACAGACCCCATATAAAAAAAGACAGATAAAAAATATATGATTTATTTCTGTAAATATTTTTCTAGACAGAAGATTATTTTATGTTTTTTTTCAAAATGTGTTAAAACATTTTAAACCCTAAACAAAAATATTACATTATATATCTATTTTTGATAACAATATAACCTTTAAACTTTTTTCAGATCGTTTATTAAAAACTATTTTTAAACTGAAAACGTAATGACCTTGTAAACAAATTTTTGCTACCCTTTAAACTTAATCGTTTATTGGCTATTTTAAACTGAAAACGTAAAGACTTTGTATAAAAATTTTGTTTATAATGGCGTGTAAACAGATAAAAAAAACACATCATCTGTACAAAATATGTTTGTGAATAACTTTAACAAAAAATGTCCCACAACCTTTAAACTTGATCGTTTATTGGCTATTTTAAACTAAGAAAAGTAAAGGCCTTGTAAAGCAGATAAAAAACTTATAACAACATCTGTACAAAAAATGTTTGTGAATAACCCTTAACAAAAATTTTGCTAATTTTTTTACTAGTGTAATGAATAAGCGTTAGAATACTGTGAAAAATATATGATTTACTTCTGTAAATATTTTTCTAGAGAGATTATTTTAACCCATAACAAAAGTTTAAAAATGTGTTAAAACATTTCAAAACCTTAAAAATATTACATTATATAACTATTGCTTAAATTATATACTATCATCATACGCATAAAAATTCCCACAACCTTTAAACTTGATTGTTTATTGGCTATTTTAAAATGAAAACGTAAAGACTTTGTATAAAAAATTTTGTTTATAACAGGTACAAAAAATGTTTGTGAATAACCTTAACAAAAAAATTTCCCACAACCTTTAAACTTGATTGTTTATTGGCTATTTTAAAATGAAAACGTAAAGACTTTGTATAAAAAATTTTTGTTTATAACAGGTACAAAAAATGTTTGTGAATAACCTTAACAAAAAAATTTCCCACAACCTTTAAACTTGATTGTTTTAAAAAGTAAAGACCTTGTATAAAAATTTTGTTATAGCGGACCTGTAAGCAGATAAACAGTATCGGTATAAAAGTGTTTGTGAATAACGTTAACAAAAATGTTACCAACCTTTATTTTCAGATTACTTATCGACTATTTTAAACTGAAAACGTAAATAAACATCATCGGTATAAATGTGTTTGTAAATAATCTTAGCAAAAATTTTCCCACATCTTAACATATATAAGAAGGTTACGTTTTTGTTTTTATTTAGTTTAATTTTTGAACAATCGTTGCAAAGATATGAAGTCCGAAATTTTAACTGTTATTCTCACTACAATGGAGAATATATTTATTCGGAATAAATATTACGCCTCGTGTTTACCGGCTACTTTAATCTTTATGAAATAGCTCAAAAATATAAAATAAATGTTCAACCAAAGTGTGGAATTCTAAAATACGAAAATATTCAAATGTTACACTTTTGGAATGTTTTTGAAGATAACATCTACGATTCAAGAATTAAAGTGATGAAAGATATGATACCCGAATTGAAAACTACTCAATTTCAATATTATATGTAAACGAATGTGTCTTGATGCTAACAAGGTTTAATAGCTTTCAAGAGAGAAAGGAAACAAACCTATATTTATCGCAAGCACCAATCCAAGTGAAGGAACTTCGAAAGAAAATTCATAGGAATGTATCGAAGCGTTTAAAAAGTGTTTGGTCAGCGCTCCGAGTGAGTGCGTGTACTGTTTGCGATAGATCGTAAAAGATTATTACTTTAGATGTTAACAGGCATATATTGGTAAATAAAAAATGTTGTACTTTTTTTTAAACGAATTGACTGACTCGATATATTGACAGACACGATATATTGACAAAATGGCAAAGGTAAAATAATTAAAGTAAGATTAGGTTAAAATACACCATGCAAAAATTTAAATGAGTGATACTAGACAGGTTTTTTTTTAGTATGCTTTCTGATTTGAGCTTCTATAAAAAATTTTAGTTTCAAATCTAAAACAATACAAGTTCTTTATAAAAAACCCTATAACGAGAGCTGTATCAATTTTTTCTTGAGCTTATATGAAAAAATGTAATAATAAATGTTTGAGAATAAATTTAAGAAAAATTGACAAAATAGACAAACCTTTGTTTTACCCCAAAGTATTAAAAATCTTTTAGATTAACTTATCAAGCATACCCTGTATAAAAATGTTAAAACTTGATTCTGTATAAAACCTAAAACAAACCCTCTATTAAAAGACTTTACAGATCTGAATAAAAAACAGCCCCTTTTTTAAAAAATAAGTTTCAATTATGTTATTCTCTATAACAATTTGCATTGAAAAAAACGCTAAAAATTTGATTTTGATATTTGTAAAAACTGCTTTTTATTTATCAACGGCTGGTGTACGACTATGCGTTAAATTTCGTCAAAATATTTGGACACAAAATTAAATAGAGTTTTAAAAATATTTATATCACCGAAATGAAACGGTTTTGCAACCACCAAGTGTACTGTGTTTACAAAAACTATTGTACTTTTTTAATTCTTTTTTAAATAACAAATTTTTTACAAGTAATAATTATTAATTTTAGATGTATGTATTTTTTAAATAGTAAAATATCTATTGGTACATTTACCAATTTACGGTAATAAAAATGTATTTATTACTGTTTTTTAGAAACCAGACAAAAGATAATCTTTTTGGGTCGTTTTAATAAAAAATTACCTAAAATTTGTATAAGTTTAAAACTATCTTTTGTACGGTCATTTTTTCTACAGTGTTAGTTTTTTATGTTAAGATGTTTTATTTTGTGTATTTTTAAAATTTTGTTGGTAAATTTTTTAGTATTAACAAATAATGATAATTTGTAAAAATCGGTTTTCTTTCCGTTTGTTAATAATAAACATAATGTTTCTATTTTCGTCAATAACTGATAACAAATAACCTTGTTTTACGAGGGATATTAAATTTATACTGCTAAGTTATATTTATGTATTCTATTATTAATGTTGAAAATTTTGTAAGTTTGATGATTGAATTCTATAAATAAATTGAATATATTTTATTTCTCTTGTTTTTTTTATTTCAAGGTACGAGGGTTTACTATTTACAACATGGTTTTTTAAAATAAAAATCAATAATATATAGCTTTTTAACGATTAAAAACACTTTATATAATTTGATGATTGCAAACGTTTTCTCTGTTTTCGAATACTTACGAAAAGGGTTATTTTTTAAATTATTATTTTTCTAAAGAATGTCTTTTTCAGTATTAAGATACTCTATTTTTATTAAATATAAGTCATTATAACAAATAGGTAATTTGCAAAAATAGTTTTGCTTTTATTTTGCAGTATTGTAAAACGTTTGATGTGATAACAAATAACCTTATGATTTTTTAAACAAAAAATAATTAATAATATATTTAGCTTTTTTTTAATAAAATATAATATAATAGTTAGCTTTTTTTTAACGGTTAAAAACACTTAATATAATTTGATGATTGTAAACATTTTCTCTGTTTTCGAATGCTTACGAAAAGAGTTATTTTTTAAATTATTATTTTTCTAAAAATGTCTTTTTTTTGTGTTAAGATACTTTATTTTTTTATTAAATATAAGTCATTATAATAAATGGGTAATTTGAAAAATAGTTTTGCTTTTATTTTGCAGTATTGTAAACGTTTGATGTGATAACAAATAACCTTATGATTTTTAAACAAAAAAATATTTAATAATATATTTAGCTTTTTTTTAAATAATATAGTTAGCTTTTTTAACGGTTAAACACTTTATATAATTTGATGATTGTAAACATTTTCTCTGTTTTCGAATGCTTACGAAAGGGTTATTTTTTAAATTAATTTTTTCTAAAAATGTGTCTTCTTTAGTGTTAAGATACTTTATTATCTCTTATATTTATAAGTTATTATAACAAAAAGGCAATTTGTAAAATAGTTTTCTTTCTTAATTTCAATAAACATAAAATAATTTATCAGGGTTTTGCTTTTATTTTCAGTACTGTAAACAACAGCTGATGTGATAACAAATAACCTTGTTTTACGAAAGTCAATATAACAAAAAAGGCATTAAAACACGATTAAAAACACTCTATATAATTTAATAATTGCAAACATTTTCTCTCTCTGTTTTTTTTAATGCTTACGAAAGGGTTATTTTTTTAAAATAATATTTTATAAAAATGTATTTTTTAGTGTTAAGATACTTTATTTTTTATTAAATTTATTATTGTATTTTGAAAAATATTATGTTCATTTTTTGAAAAATAAAGAAGTCAGATAAAATTATTATTGTATTTCGAAAAAATATTTGTGTTTATGTTTTTAAAAAATAAGGAAGTTAGGTAAATCGTAGGAATTTTGTACGAGGTTTATTATTTTCGAAATAAGGGTTGCTACCCTTACAAATATGTTTTCCTAAGTCCTGATTTTAATTATTTTTAAAATTGATAATATGAACTCACTTAACGTTGAGCCTGAAAGTCTTTAAATTCAAAAATATTTACCGAGCGTTAAGATTTTGTTACTGAGCTTGTAAAAATAATATTTCTACACTAAAATAATTACCAACTTTTATGAGATTTGTTCAAATATTTTCTAGATTTTATGATTTGACCCTGATTTCATTATATTTTTCTAATAACCTTAAATTCCAATGGGCAATATTTTAAAGATAGATACAGAGTTTTTATGATTAAATTGATATGTAAAATATCTACAAGTAAATAGGTTACTTACCAAATACTTTTTACTATCACAAATATGTCAAAATTTCACAAGTTCTCACTTCAATAACAACACAAATATATATTACCTGTGTTTTAATCAAATTTTGTTTTGCAAAATGACTTATACTCCTTTATCAATAGTTGTGGTTATGTGTGTACATGAGAAACAAACAACTTTATGTTTTTTTCTTTACATTATTAAGTTTTAATATACCGTTTGTCCTAATAAATTGTAAATTATACAGAGTGTTATAATAGCAAATATTATTATTTTAATATACCGTTTGTCCTAATAAATTACAAGTTATACAGAGTGTTATGGCAAATATTATTATTTTAATATAACGTTTGTCCTAATAAATTACAAGTTATACAGAGTGTTATGGTAAAATTATTATTTTAATATATCAGTTGTGCGAATAAATTGCAAATTATACAGAGAAATGATAAATATATTAGTTTAAATATACTGATTTGTCCTAACAAACTGCTAAAGTTATGGCTGAGAGGTTATATGGTAGAAATATTATTAGTATTTAAAAATGGTCTATTATCCTAATAAACTGATAAATTGGCAAATAGAGTGTGAACAATAATACAGTTTAGGTTATTTGTTTTTGTCCAATATCAGGTAATTATAACAGAGTGTTATATGGCATATTATTAGTTTTTAACTGGTTAACGTGACAATCATTTTAACTGTATGTTATGGGCTAGAGTGTTATGGTAAATATTATTATATTTTTAATATACCAGGTGTCCCAATAAATTACAAGTTATACAGAGTGTATGGCAAATATTATAAGTTTTTATTATACCATTTGTCCTAATAAATTACAAATTATACAGAATGTTATGAAAAATATTATTATTTTAATATACCGTTTGTCCTAATAAATTATTTTTTAAACTGAATGTTATACAGAGTGTTTTCTAAAAGTGTTATGGTTAATAAGGTTACCAAATATTATGATTGAAAATTTTACTCTAGGAGATGCAATATTTGACTGTTTCCGGCCAGTTTAAAAGAGAGAAGAAATTATGTTACAACACATTTCAAATGGTTTAAAAGACTGCTGAATACAAAGGTAAATATCCTTTTTATATTGCGTAACCTACTTTTATTGAACACCATGTATATTTTTATTCAAGTTTATCATTTTTAGATTCACCATGTATATTTTTATTCAAGTTTATTATTTATTTATATATTTACTTGCTCGAAACCTATTACATATATTTTAGAGTTGATATTTAGACCTTTGACAGGGTATTTTTATCTAATGTCTAATGACCTGTTGACCATGTGATACCACTTATCAGTTTCTAATATTATAAGTGTTTTTTAATAGCCTATTAATGTTTGAAATTACCTATACATAACAAGTTTATATGAAAACTCAAGCAATGTACTCACCCTGTATATTAAATTTCTGACATATTTTTGTAACAAATAAATCACAAGAGAGTACTTACCTGCTTAAGAAATCGATCTGTTTAAAAATCGCCAAGAAAACGCCTAAAACGAGTCTGTTCGGCAATCCGTTCGGCAATCCGTTCGGCAACCCGTTCGGCGAACCGTTTGGCGAACCAATATGCGTATTTGTTAATATTTTTAATAACTTGTCTGTCAATCATATGTAACGGAGGTTATCTGTTTAGGCCCTATTTACACTCAACTAACATAATTATTAAAAATTTTAGTATTAATATTTATAGATTTATAAACATTAAATTATTAACAAAAAGAACAACTAAAATCGGTCTACTAGAAACCGAAATATACGTTAAAAAATGTTTAAGCCACATTGGCAACATGCGCAGACCCTAAAACTCATTTTCTGGCTAAACCATTATAGTTAAGTTTGCGCAAATAGCGGAAAAAGTACCTTCGGTACCCCGGCTGATAACGATCTTTCATGATACCCTTTTATAAAATATTTTTAAAAATACCCTTATGTCTTATTTTAGGGGTTAATTTTAGGAAATATACAAAAATTCTTATTTTATTATTTTTAAATAGTTGTAAGTCGTTAATTGTATTTTACCGACTGTATTTTTCTTGATTATATTTTTACTTTCACCATTTTGTCGTCATGTTTTATAAACCACATGCGTGTAAAATTTTGAGGTTATGTTAATCAATCTTAAAATATTTCTAGGTTATGTTGACGTCATTTTTAGCGCCATAAGATGAGTCAATAAATCATAATTATTTCTAGGTTATGTAGCCGTATGCGTAAGATACATGCATATAAGTTTGAGGTTATGTTGACTAGTTTAACCTAATGACGTAGCACCATCTTGTCGATATATTTAATAAACGCAGTGACTAGGGGCACGTTGATGTGCCGCGATTATACTTCTACCGGGCACGTGTACTGACGTCACTCATACAACGTGTTCCAGGCACGGCGATATTTTTGATGCTTTTGTTATTTGTGGTTAGGTAGTCACTTCTGAGCATATTTCTTCAACTTCGAAATGGTGACAATTTTAAATTGACAAGCTTTGAGTACTTTGGCAGGCTATAAAACCTAAACTACAGTAAAAGCACAGGATGATGTAATTGATTGGTTGGTGTAGTGCTACAGACCGTCATGCAAAAACTGTCACCTTTGGGGGAGGTGACAGGTTAGTTCTGGTTAGGTAAATCATTTTTGTTTTAATACCTTAATAAAGCAAATTAAAAAAACAAAGATTTAACTAACCAGAACTTATGACCCCCAATGACACTGAATGACAGTTTTGCATAACCGTGTGATGGGTTCAAACCAATCAAATTGCACGTCCCTGTGCTTTTTACTGCTAGTCTATAAAAGCTCAGATCAGATCAGGAGTAAATGGTTTGCACTGTCCTGTTCAAAAGCTATTAGACGGTACTTACGTAATGGTACTAGCGGTGGTCCTGAAATTGGTACTCATTGGTACTATTATTTTGAGTACCAACTATTGCAAGTACCATCTGCTAGGTCTGCGGGCACGGTCTGGGAAATATAATAAGATAGATAGTGCAACATTTGTCGTCATTTCTCAGGCTCTAGGTTTTTAAAAGCTTGTCAAAAGTGCCAAACTAATCAATTTTTAATTGTTAATATCTTTGAAAACAGCTGATGAGGGGTATAAAGAACACAAAAATGGGATATGATGTGTTCCATTTAAAAACTGCTTGTCATGAAATATCAAGTTCAGTATTGTCTTTTGTCTGTTTTGTGCTACATAATTCTGATGATTAGCATAAAACGACAACTGAATTTACATTTAATTACACTTACCTTCTAACTGCAACCCGAGAAGATACCGATGGATCGAAATCTATGAGAAAACCATGTTTATACAAAAATACTTTAATATTTGAAGCAATAAATCTTTGTTTTATTCTGTTTTCCAGTTTTAATGTTTTATGATTCATACAGGGTGTCCTGAAATTACGCGTCAAGATTTCTGTGGGCGATTCTGCACGAAAAATTAATGCAACAAACTTCTATAAATTCTTTTCAAAACTAAAAATTAACGGATATACAGGATGTTGAAGAAAACATTTTTTTGTTATTATTTCTAATAACTTTTTTTTCTAGTGTTAGTATACTGTATTTCGCCAAATTTTGCATATATACTCACTATCACTAGTGACTCTTTTTATTTGCCCTATTAATTTGATATGGCCTAAACTGTCCTTCACTTTAGAAAAATGCCCTTAGAATTTTTTTGTTTCAATCATTTTATAAATTTGGATATAAAAACTAATAACATCCTGTATCTTCGTTAATTTTGAGTTTTCAAAAAATTGTATAGAGTTTGTTTCATTAATTTTTCGTGCAGAATCGCCCACCAAAATCCTGACGCATAATTTCCGGACACCCTGCATTGTTCATATTTTTTTAGATCATTTTTAAGGATTTTACTTTAAATTTAAATGTGTAAAAAAATCTTATATCATTATATTATATTATCAATTATAAAAAATTAGTAGTATATCTAGTTTTTGCTTTGTTTTAATTAAAATAATCAAATTTGTATATTAACGTCAGAAGTGAATGAGACACTGGAGCAAATTATTTTTGTTAGGTAGGTAAACCTACAACTATAAAATTAATTTTATCATACTATAGTTCAAAATAAGATTTATATTTCATTTATTTATAATATAATAGCTTTTGCTACTGGTGTTATGAATAATAAAAACATTGCTTAGTGATCGCTGCTAATCAACAGGCACCTATCATAGATCTAATGGCACGTTCAGTTGATAAAATCGCATACGTCAACGTGCACCTATTTTAGTCGTAAATAATTAAGGGCACGCTCAGTAGTGACGTCATACACGTGCCCGGTAAAAAATAATCGCGGCACATCAACGTGCCCTAGTCACTCATTTAATAAACCACGTGTCTGCAACTAATGTCAATCAAAAATATGCCCTATTTCTAGGTTATGTCATGCGTAAGACGCTAAGATAAGTTTGAGGTTATGTTGCCAATTAGACGCATAAACGTAAATGTATAAGCTAACTGCTGATTAAATATTCCACCACTTACTTTACATTGTATAACGGTTTTATTTCAATTGCTTCAATGGCGACATGGTTATGGCGATGAACAACTGATCCAAAGGTCCACGGTTCAAGTCCTGGCATCTGCGTTTTTTTTGGACTTTTTTAAATTTATTATGGTACGTAATTATTTCCCCAGCGCGAAGTCCGATGGTGAATGCGCAAGGCAGCAGCAGTTGGATGGTGTTGCCTAACCTATTCTTGGTTACCTAACTTGGGGCAGGTTGCCTAACTTTGGGCGCAAGGCCCTGTAGCTAACTTCAGTCTTTACGCGCAAGGGGCCCAAGAGGTCTTTACGCGCAAGGGGCCCAACCTCTACTGTTGTGTTTACTTTAGAAAGCTTTAAATTTTAAATAATAGCTTTTGGGTTCGTATCCAGCAAGTAATTATACAAAAAATAAATGTTTTAAAAGCAAAAAGGCAATTTATTTTTTACTTGAGAAAAGTTTTCAACCGTATTATGTTGTTTTAATGGCTTAAATGCATTATTTTTATTGAAAATGTAAGCATATAAATTTAATATTAACCCATTTTTTTTGCTAAAAAATCGAAGATGTAAATAGATGGTTGATACAAAAAAAAACATGATTTAAAAAATTTATATTAACTACCGTATTTCTTTAATACCTTTAGCTATTGGACTTTTATTTAGTTTTTATTAAAATATATATATATATATATACAGGGTGGAGTATCGCTAGATTGGCCATATGGTCCCTGGGCCAGTATTGAAATTGACTTTATAATAAGAACACTTTTAAAACCTTTTGGGGGGTTCCTTTTGACAAGTCTACCACGAATATTTATACCGACATACATGGAAGCGGCGCTTTAACCCAGCCTGTCAATGTCAAATGTTTCGGGCATCGGACTGGGCAAACGCGTAACTTTTTTGTCGGACAAGTTTACCACAATATATTTTCATGCAATTTTTAAGCACTGTGCCAAAAATTGTAAGGGAGACGATTGATAAGGTTAACTCACACACTCAATTTCGTGTTTTTCTCATATAGTCCCAGAGCTAGTAAAGTAAACCCTTCGACTAACCTTGGGCCTATAAGGCTGGAAATTTGTATAGTAATGAGCCATAGCATGCTAAGTACGAGAATTGTCACCTGGCAAGCATCAGCCCTGCACATCATCACCCTGTACAGTTTTAAAAGTTAAAAAAAAAATAAAAACTGTAAACTTATTTTTTTTTATAATTTATTTCATTCATAGTAAGGTTTAAAAAAAATTATAGGTGTTTTCGATAAGCACAAGATCCTGCCGACGAACTGAAAGGTGTGGCTAATTTAAATGGCTATATTTCCAAAACTAATAGAGTTGGATGTACCTAATATGGACTTTTTTAAAGCTCTTTTAAACATCTTTTTAACGGTGATACTGGTGATAAAATACAGGGTAAAAAAGTTGTTTTTTTTTTAATAAGCTGACCGGTTGCTAACTGGTCACCAGACGTATTTGTAAAATCTAATTGGCCCATCACCGTTTTTCTAAAATACAGCACTGTTTTTCTAAAATACGGCTATCCCCGCTCGCAGACTTTGGCTGCAGTCCGACAGTCGCCATGTCGTTTAAAATTGTCTTTTTGGGCGAATTCGTGGTTACAAAATTCACATTTAAACATAATTCTACAAAACAAGTAACAAATAAATAGCTAAAAATCAGAAAAATTGTTAAAAATGTTTAATTCGAATCCAAGTCAAGACCTTTCATTTGAGACAGATGTTATTACTGCGAAGAGTCACTCGTATGGCTTGTGATCTAATGATCCTAAGGCGTTTATACCAAAAAGTGGCATCAACTATGAAATTTCAAATAGAACACCCTGCATATTTTTGGTATTTTTGTATCCGCCACTACCATTTGAATATTTTTGCTTAATATTATCCTATACCTATTTCTAACGGTAAATAAACTTTTCGAGTAAATAAGTATATAAATAAAAAGCTTTTATTACTCTATTTGCATTCGTAGACACTTAAAATTTAGGATGTAGCATCTCAATGTCCTTTACATTGAATTTGTATGGAATAATTTGTTTTGGTTGATACAGGGTGGCTTAAAATTCGTGATTTTACCTTTAGATATAAAAATGTTAAAAAGTATTTTTTTTAATGGAACACCCTCTTTCAAATAATATATCATGTTCCTATATCTAAATGCTATGGTTCCGAAGATAAAAGCAAGTTTCTTTAAAAACCTAAATTTAACATAAGCATTAATCAAAGTAGCCATGAAATGTCATGACTAAAAATAACAATATAATTTTTTGACATTTGGTGTGGTGTGATAAATATGTAATATGTTAAATTTTAGTTTTTAAAGAAACTTTCCATTGACCGTAAGAAACCTTGTATAAACTAAATACTAATCTGCATTTCGCTGCTTAACATATTTGTTGAAATAAATACCAAGAATTTAAAGTATTAAGGATAAAAATTAATCTAGTTTAGTGTCTTTAATACAATTTTTTAATTTTTTGTCCACGGTAAAAACCTAACGGTATCGTCTGGATTTTAATTCAATTGCTATATTCTTGCAAAATTTTTCAAATCCGATGCCTACCGTCCGCATATACCGGATCAGCTAAATTACATAACACAGGCAATGTGAGGAAAAGAGACGGTCTAACGTGGAATACCGGCATGTAAACATTTCGTATTGGATCTTTCTACATCCTTTGTTGTTGCTTTACCGGCCGATATACCTTTAGCTATTACTTAAAAAGTATGTGCACTGCTTCATTTAATGTTTCATTCGGACTATTTTTTCAGTTCCATACCGTCCGTCCGATGCCGTCGTATGTGCGCGTACCTTAGTACTGCTGAACAGGTATATAAATTAACTCTGATATCAAATAAGCCCTAGAAACGAATTTGTATTAAAATATTTAAAATTATCAAAATAATTTAAAACCATATTTTTTCTAAGCTCTGACACCCTGTATTATCCTTATTATCACCTTACCTTGGATATAGAATATGTCTGGTTAAATCCTAATATTTTTCGCATAAGGAATCTGTGATTTTTTTCTATGTATTATTAATTAGCTTGGAAACCCTGTATAAATAGGAACAAGAAAATCAATTTAATTCTACGATTAAAGATGAAACGATAATAGATTATGTAATACTAGTAAGAAAGGTATATTTCTCGACTGAACAACTTTTGGAATGGCATTTAGAACTTTTTGTATATGTCGCTGTTCACTTGGCTTAAGTTGTTAATCACTAATAATCACTGTATTCCTGCTCGCCCTAAATAATAAACATTACAAATTATCATTTTTTAGGATATTCAAACTAAAAAATCACATTATATTACACAAGTTTTAAAAACAAACATTTTTATATTATTTGTATTTTAATAATGATATAACGTACAACGTACTTTTTAAACTCTATTTATTCTTTTAAACCATATACCAGGATACCCCATTATAAAATTGTTTAAAAATACATAAAATACTGACAATAATAAAAAGATATTCCTTAGTAAAGAGAAGCTTGTTCACTTCAGCTTGTTGATTTATTTTTGTAAAACTGGGCATCTGCCTGTGCTTTTCTTTTGCTAAATTTATTTCATCCTCAATCTGAGACATTCGCAGTAAATATTCTTTTCCATTATTTTTTGTTCATACTTTGAATTTTTGCTACTAAGGCTTCTTTTCAGCTTCAATAATGCAGCTCTCGTTTTCTGTCTGTTTCAGCATCTTTTTCCACAACCTGAAAAAAATAATATAGCTTACATTATACAGTTACCGGCAAAATGTCCACAACATGTAAGAAATTTTTTTAATAAGATAAATTCCGATTTTTTCTGGCGACCGTCTCTGCATGTCCCATAACCTAAACATCTATTTTGACATATGTCATGTGAACAGCGGTATGGCGGGAAATTTGAAAAAACTGAGATTGAATACACTAAAGAACTCTAAGAGGTTAAAGTTAAAAGCATGTATTTTGAAAAAAGTAAATGCGCCATTTTTTCAAAAGTACAAATGTACCATTTTATTTACAAAACTAACTTTTTTTCGCCCTTTCGGGGTCATCCCACCCAGGCCCGACGACCGCCCCCTAGGTGGTGTACTGCAGCCTGAAGGCTTGTTGTACCTTGACCCCTACTCCTTCCCATTCACACACCATTCATTCCATAACTTGATGGTTGTTGCTCGGTCCGTTTGTTCACCCCCGAGCAGAACACCGCGTGCCGTTGCCCAAAACCCACAATGCCGGTCACCCATCCAAGTTATGGGCGCGCACTTCACTGCTTAACTCCGGAGATCGACGCTTGCCGATACAACCGGAGCAGCCACAAGCGCGCCTAAAACTAACTTTGTGTAAATAAACTTCATTTGTTGGTGTAAAAATAAGACATATTTGTTTTTTTTGACAACTAGAGCAAATAATTTAAAGAGTTGGTTTTCGCTCGTACATCAGGTGTTGCAATGGTTTATTTCTAAAATCTTCTCAATATTCTACCAAAACCAAAAAGTTAAAATATTCAGAAATGGTAAAATTTATTGATTCTAATTATGTTCTACTCATAACTAAAGACGCATTTTCATATTTTGTGCATAAACTTAAAAATTACATTAATTTATCGCTTTATTTTAATGTTATCTAAACCTATTGTTTTATTAGTTTAGTAATTAAAATTAACGTTTTACAACTTTTTCTACATTTAACAAACATATTGTTACAGATTTCTATGCCTTTCTGCTACAATACGTTCCAATAATTCAGAGAACACGTTAAAACACCTTATTGAAATCACTATACAACACTACAATGTACACTCTTACTATTCACGATCCTAACTCTATCACATACCAAATAACTGACTGGGGCTTACTTCAGCCCTTATATACCTAACTTTACCTATTCTGTACAATCTTAGAAACTATATACTTTTCTAGACTATTCTACCTATTATACTAGAACCTAACTACCTTCTCATACAACGAGCCTAACCTTTAACTACAGTTTTTAAAGGGTGCTACCATGTAATAATTTATACTTGTCAAGCGAAGGACCTTTAAAATGAGATGTTACATGACCCCACTTTCTATTTGAAAAAAAAGTTGCTGGTGCCCAAAGTCGGTCTATACAGGGTCGCGACGATTCGGCCATATTACTTTGACGTGTTATGACGTCACATCTCCCATTTTTCGGCCATGTTGTTCAGTGCCGGAGATATACGGTTTATTGTGTTAAGTAGAACAACCGTTTACATAACAGTTTTAAATTAGTAGTAAGTTGTAAATTCTTTTACCTTAAATAAAAAACATTTTGAATTACACCTTTCAACAGCACATATCACTTCCAAAACAATGCAAAATAAAATGCGCAAATTCTAGACGCCACTGGATTGAGTCCATCAGCTTTGATTTTGCCCAGTCGCGCCAACTTTTCTCCGTGGAGTGCCCTTCCTTGCGTCCCCGCCCTCAGAACCGCCTAAAAAGTTGAGGATAGTAGTCGCAGCCTTATAAATTTAAACTAACCTTGAGACTGGTGCCCCCTTGGTGCCTAGGTCTGCGTGACAAAAATCCATTTTACATGCTACAAAGTAGTTCTACCTTGTCCACATTCAAAAGACATTTATTTATTTGACTTTATGACATCCTTGTACTCTACAGAAACTATAATCTAAATGGTACAACATATATTCTCACTGTATTGTCACGATGCTTGACAAGTATAAATTATTACATGGTAGCACCCTTAAAAAACTGTAGTTAAGGTTAGGTCGTTGTATGAGAAGGTAGTTAGGTTCTAGTATAATAGGTAGAATAGTCTAGAAAAGTATATAGTTTCTAGAATTGTACAAGAATAGGTAAAGGTTAGGTATATAAGGCTGAAGTAAGCCCCAGTCAGTTATTGTGGTATGTGATAGAGTTAGGATCGTGAAATAGTAAGATGTACATTGTAGTGTCGTTATAGTGATTTCAATAAGGTGTTTTAGTGTTCTCAAGTGTTTGAATTATTGAACGCATGTAGCAGAAAAGGCATAGAAATCCGTAACAATATTTTTGTAAAATGTAGAAAAAGTTGTAAAATGTTAATTTTAATTACTAAACTAATAAAACAATAGGTTTAGATAACATTAAAATAAAGGGATAAATTAATCGTAATTTTTAAGTTTATGCACAAAATATGAAAACGCGTCTTTAGTTATGAGTAGAGCATAATTAGAATCAATAAATTTTACCATTTCTGAATATTTTAACGTTTTGGTTTTGGTAGAATATTGAGAGATTTTTAGAAATAAACCATTGCAACACCGGGTGTACTGGCAAAAACCTATTTTTTAAATTATTTGCTCTAGTTGTCAAAAAACAAAAAATGTCTTATTTTGACATAAACAAATGAAGTTTAGTTAAAAAAAAGCTAGTTTGTTAAATAAAATGGTACATTTATACTTTTTGAAAAAATAAAATAAAAATGGCATATTTACTTTTTTAAATACATGCTTTAAACTTTGCATTTGAGGTTAGATTAAAGTCAAAGCACTTTTTACTCTTAGAGTTTTTTAATTTCCCGCCATAGCGCTGTTTACATGATATATGTCAAAATGGATTTTGGGTTATTGGATATGCAAAGGCGATCGCCAAGAAAAAAAAATTGAATTTCTCTTAATAAAAAAAAATTCCCATTTGTTGCGGACATTTTGCAGGTCACTGTAATTACATGGCTTGATATTCTTTTCATTTTAATTAAAGAAAATAGATAAAAAATAAATATTTAATTTTAAATGAACAGCTTTTAAAAAATGCACTTATAGCTGCAATGTGACATGGCTCCCCAAAAAACTTTTATGGAACAAAGATTACCTTCTGATGCTCAATAGAAATGAGTAATTTAGTCTTTTCTCCCTCCATTTGTTCATAATTTTGTCTTATTGACTCAGGAATTTTTGGTTTTGTTCACTCTAACAGCTTGAATGGTTAAACCAGGTGCCATTTCCAAAAGATCTTTTAGTAACGCCTAAAAAAAACGTAATGTATATCTTAGATAGCAGGTAGGTAAAGATCTAGATCCTAACTTACTCTATAACATTAACAAATTTAATAAGATATTTACACTTTAAAAGCTACTAATCACCTTTTTTTAGATTGTCATCAATTTGATCAAACAAATCAATATAAACTTCATGCAGGTTGTGTATACTGCAAAACTGATTCAATTCATGATGAATTTTATTAATAATTAAAGTTCTATCATAATCGGCAGTGTAGTTTCTAACTATATCCATAACTAAAAAAAAACAAGGATTATGAGTACCTACAGATGATACTGCAGCACATAAACGCTTAAATTTGTAAACTATGGAAGTTAATTATATTTGATTAAAATATGTTATAAGGTCATAATTCAGGGGGGAGATACCTGTAAAATGTAAAAAAATATTATATTATGTTAGTATAGTCCTTTAAGAACACGTCCCTTAAATTTTAGAACATAATTTTTCAGTATTTCTTATATTACAAAGTCGGTAAGTCACTATAATCAATGAATTCTTATGTACTTATTCAAACTTAAAAACGCGTTTTTCTTAAAACTTGAGTTTTGAACTTGGCGGGCACGATACCTTAAATGTTATGGACCGATCTGTCTAAAATTTTGCACACATATCTTTAACAACTGTACTTTTTATGTCAACCTCCGAAATCCCGAAAATTTTTGAAAAAATATATTATTTAAAGCAAAAACGATGGAGAAATTGAGCTTAAAAGTCATTTATTTTTTCAAGCATTGTATTCCTCGGATTTATTTATGTTTTTACTTTTTTGGGTTATATATTATGACATTATTAAACGCAAAAAAATCAGTCTTTCAAAGCACTAGAACCGATGATAGAGTGCCCGCCAATAAAGAAGTTTCTCTCCGACATTCCTAAAAAATTTAGCGTACAGCCGTCATTTTAAATAATTAAAATAAGAAAGAATATATATGATATTAATTTAATATCTGAGTAAACTACATATCAATTTTTTGAAAATATATAATGACTCTTTCATTTAAAAAAAAAAATCATTAAAATCAATGAAAGTTTAGGCATTTACAGGGTATTTCCCCCTTAAGAAGGTTATATAAAAGGAATCAAAACCTTACCACTCTTAATATTTAAGTGATTGACAACTTCAATTCGATCAAAATATATCATAACACCTCCACTTGTTCCACATGGAACATTGGTGATTTCATTAGTCTTTAAAGTTACCTAAAAAAGAGTAATATTTAGCAAGAAATAAACAATTATCTTTTTATATAAAAACCAGTCGTTGCCAAAGTAATACCTACTGTGCTTAATGTTAATTATTTTAATATACTGCAATTAGATATATTAACTGTACTAAGCAATATATTTTTTAATTATTACAAAAACCTGAATAAAAAATGTATGTATGTACTGGTTTAAAAAATAACATAGTTACAATATAATAAGTATTGCATTGGTTTAAAATTTTAATAATTGCCCTGTAAAGAAGTATTATTTTCAAATCTCCCGACATGTTGGTGAACTATTTGTATTAACGACTTTCATGTGCTGCCATGTCTAACTCCACCGCTCCTTGGGCAGCTAATGCTCATAGCTCTCAAGAGAAGAAGAAGAAAGCCAAAATTTAAAATATACAGTATGTCTACGTAAGTTGGCGTCATTATTATAAATTTTACGAAAAAAAAATATTCTGTAAGTATACAAATTTCTGGTAAGTCTTTTAAATATCTTTTTTAATGGTCATATAACATCATCACAAAAACCGCTCAGATCAGAATCAACCTCCATTGGAATACAAGAGACAAAAAATTCGGATACAAACAGATGATTGATTGATTTGGCATCGCAAAATGAGGCTGAAACTAGCGGCCAGCGGCCGCGGCACATCGACGAGCTTAATGCCACGACTATACACTAAAACACCATTAGTTTACAATTATTTTATTGCTTGTAAAATTGTTACTAATTATTATTTTTGTGTTTAATTTTTGGCCTGGGAGATCTTTAGTGATGCTCTGAACCTGTGGGTCGTTGTCAAAATAATTTGTGTGCCAAAAGGTTACGCCAGCGGCCAGATATAAACATTTTTTTATAAAATTCAGCTATTAATTTTTATTTTTGGATAATTCTTGGATTGGAAGAAGTCCCATTGATGCACCTAAACCCAAAACTGTTGTCGAAATGATCATGTGATCAGCAGTTCCGTTGACGACACTTATATAAAAACAATTCTTGAATTGTAAACAATTTGTTATAAAATTGTTATTAATTATTATTTTTTATTTAATTTTTGGATTGGAAGGTCTCAGCGACGTTCCCTGAACCTCCAGGGCTGTGGTCAAAATAATTTGTGTGTTAAAGGTTCAAGTCAGCGGCCAGATATAAACAATTTTTAAACAATTTGTTATGTACTGTTATTAATTATTAGAGTTTTTGTTTAATTTCTTGAATTGGAAGGTTCCCGTGATGGGCTTGAACCCAAAACCGTACCTCAAATAATTCTTGTGTGTCAGTAAGGTTCCGCCAGCGTGGCATATAAACAATTTTTAATAAATTTGTTCCCAAATTGTTATTATTTGGCTATTATTTTTGTTTGTTTTTTTGGTTGAAAGAGTCCCAGAGTAATGTCCTGAACCCAAGGCCTTCGTCAAAATAATTTGTGTGTGTCGTCAGGTTCCGCCAGCCGCCAGATATAAACAATTTTTAAACAATTTGTTATAAAAATTATTATTAATTAATATTTTTGTTTAATTTTTGGATTGGAAGAGTCCCAGTGATGCTCTATGACCCAAACTGTCGTCAAATAAATTTGTGTGTGTCCGTGAGTCTCCGCCAGGGCGGCCAGATATAAACAACTTTTAAACAATTTGTTATAGAATTGTTATTAATTATTATTTTTGTTTAATTCTTGAATTGGAAGGTCCCCGTGATGCCTTGAACACAAAACTGCCTTCAAAATAATTTGTGTGTCAAAGGTTCCGCCAAGCGGCCAGACATGTACAATTCTTGAAACAAATTTGTTATTGTGGCCTCGTTATTAATTATTATTTTTGTTTAATTTTTGGATTGGAAAGGTCTCCAGTGAGGCCCTCGAACCCAAAACTGTTGTCAAAATAACTTGTGTGTCAAAGGCCTCCGCCAGCGGCCAGATATAAACACTCTTCTTTAAACAATTTGTTATAGCATTGTTATTAATTATTATTTTTTGTTTAATTTTTGAATTGGAAGAGATCACCCGTTATTGATGCCTGGAACACAAAACTGCCTTCAAAATAATTTGTGTGCCAAAGTGTTCCGCCAGCGTGAGATATAAACAATTTTCAAACAATTCTTGTTATTAAATTGTTATTAATTATTATTTTTGTTTAATTTTTTGGATTGGAAGAGGTCCCTAGATAGCTCGCCGGAACCCAAAACTGTTGTCAAAATAATTTGTGGTGTCAAAGGTTCCGCCAGCGGCCAGAGTGCTATAATCGGTTTTTTAAACAATTCTGTTTAAAAATTGTTATTAATTATTGTTTTTGTTTACCTTTTGGATTGGAATGTTTTCAGTCATGCCTCGGACCCAAAACTGTCATGAAATAATTTGTGTCAGTCAAGGTTCCGACACAGCGGCCAAGATATAAACAATTTTTAAACAATTTGTTTAAAATTGTTATTAATTAACATTTTTGTTTAATTTTGGATTGGAAGGTCCCAGTGTTGCCCTGAACCCAAAAACTGTCGTCAGAATTATCTGTGTGTCAGCAGTCCCGCCAGCGGCCAGATATAAACAATTTTAAACAATTTGTTATAAAATTGTTTATATCCAGCCGCTAGCGGAACTTTCACTAAATCTTTGACGGCGGGTTCAGGCAGCATTCACTGGACCTTCCAACCTAAAAAATTAAACAAAAATAATAATTAATAACAATTTAAACCAAATTTTTTAAAATTGTTTATATCTGGCACGCTGGCGGAACCTTTGACACACAAATTACGATTTGACTGACAGTTTTAAAGTTCAGTGGCTATCACTGGGACCTTCCAATCCAAAAAATTAAAAAAGAAATAATAAATAATAACAATTTTAAACAAATTGTTTAAAAATTGTTTATAATTCACCGCTAAGGCGGAACCCTTGACACACAAATTATTTTGACGACAGTTTTGGGTTCTAGGGCATTCACTAGGGACCTTTCAAACCAAGAAAAATTAAAGAAAAATAGAATAATGAATAACAATTTTAAACAAATTGTTTAAAAATGTTTATATCTGACCGCTGGCAGAACCGTTTGACAGACAAATTATTTTGACGACAGTTTTGGGTTCAGGGCATCACTGGGACCTTCCAATCCAAAATTAAACAAAAATAATAATTAATAACAATTTTATAAAAAATTGTTTAAAATTGTTATATCTGGCCGCTGGCGGAACCTTTGACACACAAATTATTTTGACAACAGTTTTGGGTTCAGGGCAATACTGGGCACCTTCCAATCCAAAAAATTAAACAAAATAATAACTAATAACAATTTTAAATAAATTGTTTAAAAAATTGTTTATATCTGGCCGCTGGCGGAACCTTTGACACACAAATTATTTTGACGACAGTTTTGGGTTCAGGGCATCACTGGGACCTTCCAATCCAAAAATTAAAACAAAAATAATAATTAATAACAATTTTATAACAAATTGTTTAAAAAATTGTTTATATCTGGCCGCTGGCGGAACTTTTGACACACAAATTATTTTGACGACAGTTTTGGGTTCAGGGCATCACTGGGACCTTCAATCCAAAAAATTAAACAAAATAATAATTAATAACAATTTTAAACAAATTGTTTAAAAATTGTTTATATCTGGCCGCTGGCGGAACCTTGATCACACAAATTATTTTTGACCGATTAGTTTGGGTTCAGAGGCAGTTCACTGGGACCTGTTTCAACTCAAAATATTAAACAAAAATCAATAATTAATAGTACCAATT
The DNA here is from genome assembly GCA_014170235.1 of Listronotus bonariensis. Taxonomy (NCBI): domain Eukaryota; kingdom Metazoa; phylum Arthropoda; class Insecta; order Coleoptera; family Curculionidae; genus Listronotus; species Listronotus bonariensis. Next base: position 47,200 of record JACEGR010005524.1, read on the forward strand.
TTAACAAATTGATATTTAAAAATTGTTTATAACGGCCGCTGGCGGAACCTTGACACACAAATTATTTTGACCAGTTTTGGGTTCAGGGCATCACTGCGGTCGCTTCCCAATCCAAAAATTAAGCAAAAATAATAATTAATAACCAATTTTATAACAAATTGTTTAAAAATTGTTTATATCTGGCCGCTGGCGAAACCTTTGACACACAAATTATTTTGACGACAGTTTTGGGTTCAGGGCATTACTAGGACCTTTCAATCCAAAAAATTAAACAAAAATAATAATTAATAACAATTTTAAACAAATTGTTTAAAAATTGTTTATATCTGGCCGCTGGCGGAACCTTTGATACACAAATTATTTTGACGACAGTTTTGGGTTCAGGGCATCACTGGGACCTTCCAATCCAAAAATTAAACAAAAATAATAATTAATACCAATTTTAAACAAATTGTTTAAAAATTGTTTATATCATTGGCCGCTGGCGGAACACTTTAACACACAAATTATTTTGATGACAGTTTTGGGTTCAGGATATCACTGGGACCTTCCAATCCAAAAAATTAAACAAAAATAATAATTAATAACAATTTTAAACAAATTGTTTAAAAGTTGTTTATATCTGGCCGCTGGCGGAACCTTTGACACACAAATTATTTTGCCGACAGTTTTGGGTTCAGGACATCACTGGGACCTTCCAATCCAAAAATTAAACAAAAATAATAATTAATAACAATTTAAACAAATTGTTTAAAAATTGTTTATATCTGGCCGCTGGCGGAACCTTTGACACACAAATTATTTTGACGACAGTTTTGGGTTCAGGGCATCACTGGGACCTTCCAACCAAAATTTAAACAAAAATAATAATTAATAACAATTTTATAACAAATTGTTTAAAAATTGTTTATATCTGGCCGCTGGCGGAACCTTTGGACACACAAATTATTTTGGACCACAGTTTTGGGTTCAGGGCATCACCTGGGACCTTCCAATCCAAAAATTAAACAAAAATAATAATTAATAGCACAATTTTATAACAAATTGTTTAAAAATTGTTTACTATCTTGGCCGCTGGCGGAACCTTTGACACACAAACTATTTTTTGACGACGTTTTTGGGTTCAGGGCATTACTAGGACCTTTCAACCAAAAAATTAAAGAAAAATAATAAATAATAACAATTTTAAACAAATTGTTTAAAAATTGTTTATAGCTGGCCGCCTGGCAGGAACCTTTGACACACAAATTATTTTGACGACGGTTTTGGGTTCAGGGCATTACTAGAATCTTTAAACCAAAAAAGTTAAACAAAAAATAATAAATAATAACAATTTTAAACAAATTGTTTAAAAATTGTTTATAGCTGGCCGCTGGCGGAACCTTTGACACACAAAATTATTTTGAAGACAGTTTTGGGTTCAAGGCATCACGGGGACCTTCCAATTTAAAAATTAAACAAAAATAATAATTAATAACAATTTTATAACAAATTGTTTAAAAATTGTTTATATCTGGCCGCTGGCGTAACCTTTTGACACACAAAATTATTTTGACGACATTTTTAGGTTCAGAGCATCACTAAGATCTCCCAGGCCAAAAAATTAAACAAAAATAATAATTAGTAACAATTTTACAAGCAATAAAATATTTGTAAACTATATGGTGTTTTAGTGTATAGTCGTGGCATTAAAGCTCGTCGATGTGCCGCGGCCGCTGGCCGCTAGTTTCAGCCTCATCATCGCAAAAGAATAATATTGAGTTTGAATCTGAGGAAAACAACTTAAACCAGGATTTTAACGTAACTGAGAAAAATGGTGCAGGTACTTTCTTCACAAAATTTTGAAAGGTTTAGAAACCATCCATTTTTTTTTTTCAGAAAATGTAGAATTTAATGAGAACCTCTCAGCAATGAGAAAGGCAACATTTAATGTACATAAGCTAATGACTACTCTTGCTTACAAAGTAGGACAGCTGGAAAAAGAGAACTACATCCTTCGCCAAAAAATCTATAACAATAAACAGACAAACCAGAATTACACATTTCCTTCATTTCCACCTTTACCTAAGGTCTCCACATCATCGAACGTTTCCTATTTAAATGCAAGACAGTTAGAAATTCCTGAGAAAAAAGAAAAAACATACAGTACTTTTACAAAATTAAGTGGAAACACGAACCAAACAGTCACTACGGAGAAATATGAGGTCTCCTTTGTGGAGGAGAAAACATGAAACGATAATTAGATTGACAGAAGAAGGTAACGCATGAAAGAATTATTTAAAAAAATTAAACAAAAGCATAGCAAAATGGCGATTTTCCTAAAAGTTTTAAGAATATTAAAGATCTACCCAGTGGTGCAGTTATCATGCAGAATCCCAACAAAAAAAAAAGCACAAAATATTTGAAAGTCATAGTGAACTGGAAGTAAAAGAGAGAGAAAACACCGATCCCATGTTTATGATAACGGGGATAGTAAAAGGGTATGACGCACAAACCTTTATATAAGAACTTGTAACTGATAACCCTTAAATGCAAGAAGTCTTTGGAGAAGGTATAGAAGAGAAAATTAAATTTATTGCGAAAAGGAATGCCGAAATAAAATAAAGGAAAACTGGATATTGCAAACAAATCCAGTAATATTTAAGTGGATAATTAAAAATGATAACCTAAGATTTGATTTAACCATTATTGTATTGTTCCGTAACACCTCGTATAAAAACACGTGTCTTCGTTTTTATACCTTTATTAACAATGGAACGTAACTATGGTTACAACAACGACAAAAATCTACTCTTGTCAATGTCTCGAAGTTTACAACACAAAAGTCGAATTTATACTGACCGATTCGAGGTTTCCCGTCGCCCTTTTATAGTATGGTGGAAGAGTAAAGAATGATCTAGAATATTCGAGAAATATCGTTGAAAATTCCATAGTACATGATGGCATAAAAGTTATTAATAGATAATTCGGGCGTTTTCGGAAACCTTCGAAAGTGATGAAAGAACTTGGAAAAATTAAGGTAAATTATTTAAATAAATTAACAAACTCAATTAAATGATCCTAACTCTCTAAAATTCTATAACCTAAACACATTTTTTGAAAGTCTGTAACAGTATTATTGTACATATGCCCGTACCAAAAATTTAAATGTTTGAGAAAGTGGTGTTGACAACTGCTTTTGCTTCTTAAAAAACAAGATTTACATTAAAAAAATGTTTTGTTTTTGTACAGGGGCTCCAAAAACTATAAAAATATGAAAATGGACCAAGACAAAACTGCCTTTATTTTTAATAATTCAGCAAAATGTTAAATAGAAATGGTTTTTAGAATTAAATAAGGATCCCATATCTGATATTTACTATAAGAAAAAACACATTTTTTTGAGTGTCATATTTTTTTAAATCATGTTTTATACCTTTTTACGTAATTTTCCTGGTTTTAATACAACACAATAAATAATATTAAAGTTTGTCAAATAATTTATTTAAATACAAAAATGGAAAACCAGGTAAATTACTTAAAAAGGTGTAAACATGATTAAAACCAATATAATACCAAAAAATGTGTTTATGTTTATTTTATGTGAAATTTCAGATATCTGATCCTTATTTCATTTAACACATTAAACACCGTTTTTATTTGACTAAATTATTAAAAATAAAGGCAGTTTTGTCTTGGTCCATTTTTACATTTTTGTAGATTTTTGAGCCCCAGTACAAAACAAATTTTTCAATGTGAATCTTGTTTTTGGAAGAAGCAAAAGCAGTTGCCATACACGACTTTCTTAAACATTTAAATTTTTAATCCATTTGTCCCATTATAAACCCGACCCGTGGTCATACTTTCGATCGCGAAGAACTTTAAAAGTATTAGTTTTACGAAAAAAAAAACATTTTTTGCTTAGAATTACTTTCCTTTTGATCCTTGGGCTATTCCCTACCTTCTGTTCAAATTTTAAATCAATCCATGCAGGACCAAAGAATTGCCAGGTTTTACCTTTGTTAGAGCTTCATTTTCTGTACTACCAACAGAGCTAACTAACTTGTCAATCATCATGCCATATTACCAATTCCCAAGGATAATCAAATTCTCCTACGGACAACAATTCAGTTATCCAAGACTGATTTTTCAAGAGACTGGTTGTCCGACGGACATTTTTAAAACTTTTCAAATTTTAAACTGTCTGATAGAATATAGTTTTTATGCTTACAGTAAAATTTAGATCAAATACTTTCCAAAACACCATAATTTATTAATTTTTTTAGTTATTCAAGTGACTGGTTTTCCAAGAGACTGGTTGTCCGACCGACATTTATTTTTTGAATTTTTTAAACCTTGAACTGTCTGATAGAATAAATTTCATTTTTGGCATTTTTTTCAGTTCACAGTAATATTTAGATCAAATACGATCTTAAACACTATAACTTATTAAAAGATGTTAATTACTTGTATTTCTGCTGGTTGTGCGACAGACACATATTAAAGCCAACCACTTTTTTTTGGCGAAACTTGGTCGACTGAGGCCGCAGTTATGATAAAAAAATATGAATGGTCGTAATCATTTACCAAGAATACCGACTTACTATCAGTGTACTCACTACGCCATTTATATTTTAATTTTAAAAATTATCCTGGTTGTCTGACGGACATACGGTGTGACGGAAATTTTCTGGGACCGGTTCTGGTAAAGATTAGGTATCCATAGGATTTTCATTTTTCGGGGAAACTTTGCAAGAGTATTGTTAAAAAAAAAACAATTTTTAATAGAAATAGGTGAGGATGAACGAGTTTTATCCCTAAACACCTTACTTCCAGCAATTCTTTGGGTGATCAACTTATTTTACTTTAGCCTTCATTTACATAATAATAGGCTGATGAAAAGTATATAGTTTTGTCACCAATTATATTCGTTTAATTAGCTGTAAACACCTCCTTAGAATAATGGTATAATATTTAAATTCTCTATCGAAAATATTCAAATTGTAAGATTTCAAATAATGATGGCAACTTTATGATACATGACAACAAAATCTAAACTTAACTGGTCTTGTACAGTATTGGCAACTATTTTTGACCTAATTAAATCCTGTTGGAAGTTGATACTACTTAAATATTCTTTACCAAAGATGAATTACACAGACAAAAGGATATAGGGGGATGAATTATAAGTGGTAGTCCGGTTGGTTCTGGTTAGTTAAGTCATTTTTTTAATTTTTAAATAGTGCCTGCGATTAAAACACACTTTTAAAATGGGGCAAAAAGGCCACTTAGAGAACAATTAAAAAGCCATAAGAAATAATAACAATTGTTATTAGTTAATGATTTGTTTAAATTAAAACTAATAAAAAAGTCACACTAAAAACACTTGAATTTATAAATATTTTTTTTTTTTTTACTAGAGACATAGTGTAAACAAATAATAACAATAATTATTAGTTAATGATTTGTTTTAATTGAAATTAATAAAAAAGTCACTAAAAACACTTGAATTTATATATATTTTGTTTTTTTACCAGAGACATAGTGTAAACAAATAATAACAATAATTATTAGTTAATGATTTGTTTTAATTGAAATTAATAAAAAAGTCATTAAAAAATACTTGAATTTATGTATATTTTCTGTTTTTTTTTACCAGAGACATAGTGATTTTGCTCTGGTACAAGTAAAAGTTGATTCACCCATAAACTATACCATGCAGAGGAATAGGATATTGACTCGGATATTGAGTAATGGACTTTAATTCTAAGGACATGAATTTTAAAATGATTTATCTAACCACCACTCTAAACCCTTAACAAAAAATTTTTTTAAAGCATCTTTTATTTAATGGTACATACATATACTTTAAAATTTCATATTAACCAATGTAACATAATATCACGGTAACCTGGCAATACCTTTTATCTGTTATTCTCTCAAACAATTTTACAGATTTCATTGGTGGCATAAAAACAAACCCAATATTAAAAATGGTAATTGTCTCGGAAGTGGAAGCAACTCTGATTTTGACCAAATTTGTATTTTTAACAATGTACTTTTCCAGCCATAACAGACCTATCCAACAGGCTGTCAAAAGAGATCCAAGATGGCTGTAGGACACACAGTAATTAAGTTTTTGTTAATAAATGAGAAAGTTATTATTATTATTTTTTGTATGTACAGGGTGTCCCAACTCTATATATCAAATAACTTCGCCCCTGTACAAGATACAAAAATAAAATAAAATTAAAAATGTCTATTCAGATATACTCTTTTTAGTTATAGTACTACTTATTATAGAAGGTGTATGAAAAATATAATTTTAATTAACAAGTAGATTTTTTTAAATGGAACATCCTATATATTTTAACAAATTTTGAATCTGTATTAAATTCCACATTAAAAATATATAACCCACTATACGTCAATTGTTGCTGGTTTTTGAGATATCAGCAGTATGTTGATATACTCATTAACAATTAAAAGAGAAATAGATAGATAGATAAATAAGCATTTATTAATTCCAAATAACAAATAGTTACATATAAAACCCAAAAGGGTGTGGAACCATGTCATACAATAATGTGATAATATATTATCTTAATTACTACACCTACCTAGTAACTTTTTATCCCCATCATCAAAAAATTCACTTAGTGTGTAAATTGATTTTGTTAACAGATATTTCTTAATACACTTTTTTAGTTCACTCTCTGAGAGTAGCCTAACTGATTCAGGAAATGAATTAAAAATTTTTATTACTGAAAATTTGACATTTTTCTGAATGTATGAAAAATTGCATTTATCACAGTAGAGCTTGCCGCCCTTATCTCGAGTGTCATGATCATGACTAAGGTGACACTCAGCAAACAAATCCAAGTTACCCCTTACAAACATGACAGAATCCAAAATGTAAAGATTTATAACAGTTAAGATTTTTTGTCAACAAATACTTCTCGACAGCTCTCTGTTTGTTTCATTCCATAGATATTTCTAACACAACGCTTCTGCAGCACCATAACTCTGTCAATTCTTGAAGAATTTCCCCAAAATACCAACCCATACTTAAGCCGACTCTGTATATATGCATGGTATGCTGTAATAGCAGCATCCACACCAACATTCTTAGCAATAACTCCCAAAGCATAGGCAAATCTGGCAACCCCCAAAGCAACCTCCTCGATATAAGCTTCCCAGTCCAGTCTACAATCCAAGTTCACACCCAGAAACCGAACCGTATCAGACGACACCAACTCCTGCCCATGATAGTTAGTTCTTATTGTATTTTTTGTTTTATTTCCAAACTGAACTATTTGTGTTTTTGTTATATTTAATAGCAAATCATTTTCAGCAAAATATTCGTTAAGTTGATCCAAAGAATTAGTAATATTTGTCAACAAAAGCTCATCATTTGCTTCACTAAATATTAAAGTGGTGTCATCTGCATATAGCACCACATGATCAGGTGATATTCCCGGCAATTCGTTGGTGTATAAAATGTATAAGAGTGGTCCTAGGACAGAGCCCTGAGGAACTCCCCTTTTAAGAATACCTTATTGGATTTTAAAAGATTACCAACCTCATCACGCTCAACAACTTGCCGGGATCTATCAGTCAAATATGATTTTTTTAGTTGCAGAGCCATGCCTCTGACACCATACAAATTATGAAAGTAAAGAAAGAAAATAATATTTTGGTTCTAAGTGTTTTTAAATAATTCTGTCATTGTCAGTATGACAAATAATGTAATAACATTTATGTAATTACCTTCCATTGTAAGAACTACTAAAAAGGTATGTCAGCAATTTAGTTTATTTTAGACACATATTTACTGAACTGCAATAAAAACAACAATATGTCAATCATGGCTGGCTTTAGAGTTAGGTTAGTAAATATTTATCTAAAATAAAGTATATAGCTGACTTACCTATTAGTATTTGTGACAATGAAAGGTAATTAATTACATGTTATTATATTATTTGTTATTCTGACAGTGACAGTATCATTTAAAAATAATAAGAACCAAAATATTATTTTCTTACCTTTAATTGTTAATGAGTATATCAGCATACCGCTGATATCTCAAAAATAAATCAGCAATAATTGACATAAAGTGTATCATATATTTTTGATGCAGAATTTAATAGAGAGTCTAAATTTGTTAAAATATATAGGGTGTTCCATTTAAAAACCTTATAGACAATAAAAATTATGTTTTTGAGACACCTTGTATATTAACTAGTACTGTCAGTAAAAAGAGTATATCCAAATAATAGTTATTTATTAGATAAGTGAGTTATATTACATATAAGTCACGCAAGAAAAGTTTAACTCTCGAGCCCGAAGGGCGAGAGAGGTAATTTTCTTAAGTGACTTATATGTAATAACTCACGTGTCTAATACAAAATTTTATCCAACACTTTCCTATAAATCGTTTTTAATATCGAAAATAATTTGAAAACGTCATCCATTATTTGTTACTTGTCATTGTCAACACCAGCAACAAAATTTTGTATTGTCTATTGTCGGACTTATAGTACACTTTATATCCTCAAAATCTGATCAATCATGTAGATATTATATGTAAGTGTTGGATAATAGTTATTTATTAGATAAGTGAGTTATATTACATATAAGTCACGCAAGAAAAGTTTAACTCTCGAGCCCGAAGGGCGAGAGAGGTAATTTTCTTAAGTGACTTATATGTAATAACTCACGTATCTAATACAAAATTTTATCCAACACTTTCCTATAAATCGTTTTTAATATCGAAAATAATTTGAAAACGTCATCCATTATTTGTTACTTGTCATTGTCAACACCAGCAACAAAATTTTTGTATTGTCTATAATTCACTAGTGAGCTAAAGGGTAAAGCTCACTAGTGACTTATAGTACACTTTATATCCTCAAAATCTGATCAATTATGTAGATATTATATGTAATAGTTGGATAAACATTTTTTATTTTTGTATCTTGTACAGGGGCAAAGTAGTATAGTGTATAAATAGAGTTGGGACACCCTGTATAGTTTGCATTTTAATATATTTTCGTCTTGCGAGGAAAATTAGGATTAGTGCTACTAATAAGTTGTTACCTGTAATAGTTTTAAGGAAGTAATATTGTATAGCTGTTAGCTTTTTCAATAAATTTTGATTGATTTTGATTGATATTTATTTTAACATGTTTTGTATACATGTGAATCCTTTTTGGTTTGCAGAGGATATTAAATATTTCTGGAATATTTTGCGCCTTAATTGACCTAAAAGTGTGCCGTTGTTTTGTTGTATAATAAAATGTGGGAGCAGAGGCAATCGCGACAACATACAGTTTTTAGTATACCAGCAGAAACACAAGACAACAATACTAAGGCATAAATAAATAAAAATTGAAGTCAAAATTTAGCAATGCCAAGCCACAGTGCATTCAAGGAAAACAAAGTGGAGCCAACATTAAAAGGCGTTTTTTTACGTTTGCAATGTTTGCCAGGATTAGACATCCATATTGATGGATGCAAAAATAATGTAAAATATGTAAAAAAACGGGGTTTTAAAAGGTGAAAATCAAATATTGTGTGACACTTTAGCTTTAAATTAAGAATTGTGTGCAAAAGAAGAGGGAATAGAGTGAAAATAAACTTAGTTCAAATTTGAACTTTGATGATGGATATCTCGAGAACGAAACGTTTCCGCCAAATAATTCTGTCAGATTCGTGATCAGCGCCCCAAAAACCCACGTATACCAAATTTCGTCAAAATCGGAGTTGCCGCCGGTTTCTAGAAAATTACCAAAAGCATATTTAGGACCCTTGGTGGTTGCTGGACTAAATATATTTAAAATCACTAGGAGGTATTGCCAGATAACTCACGATATAAAACTATGGCAACTACAATTGTACTTACCTGAACACTCTTATATTATGATGTTATAAGTGGTATCATCATATGATAGCCAGGGTAGCTCATTGTAGGCAGCAATGCACCACCCTAGAAAGTTCCTATATTAATAATTAAAATAGAACACAAACAGAGGGCTAACTTACTCGAAAATAAATACCCACATGCCCTTCCTCTATCCTATGCAGGGAATAATTGTATATTAAAAATATAAATGTTAAAACGCCGCCAGACAAGCAAGTTAATATTTTATTAAATCTCCATGGTGACATCACTTTGATGCGGTTAAACACAAATTTCTCGATAAATCATTTAAAAATTGTTTACAAGAGCTTAAATTGCGATTTTTTTGTTAGGTTAGAAAAAATTGACAGGCACTTGACAGGGGAGCATTCATCGACAAAATTAGGGCTCATTCAGAATCGACGCCCGGTAATTGCCCGACATGCGCAATAAGCAAGAGCTTATCAAAACCAAACATAAGGAACAAATTCGTTTGTCAAGGTCAAGGTTGGGGTAAAGTTTACCCGAGTTTTGACGAATCTGAATGCGCCCACGGTAATTGCCCGACATGCAGCACAAGCAAGACCTTATCAAAACTAAACACAAGGAACAAATTTGTTTGCCAAGGTCAAGGTTGGAGTAAAGTTTACCCCACAGCTCTCACAAAATATTTCTTTTTTGAGGGGTGTGATTTACCCCAATTTTGTCAAATCTGAATGTGCCTCGGGGTAAACTTAAACAACCTTGACCTTGGCAAACGAATTTGTTCCTTATGTTTAGTTTTCATAAGGTCTTGCATTTTGCGCATGTCTTTACCGGGCGTGTATTCTGAATGCGCCCCAGTTTACTTTGGATATGGCCAGTGAATAATTCGATGTAAACGACTCTTTCCGCGACCTCCGAGTAGTGCGGTTCATGTTTACGTAGAGGTCTACATAGACCTTCCGGGTAGGCGATTGAAGGCATCGTACGAGCGTGGCTGTACCCTTGGGGATCGAGAAAAGATTCACGCTAAGTTGGGGCTTCTTTCTTCTGGGGCTAAGCGCTGTGAGTGAAGATTCCTAAAGCCTGAAGTTTTTACGTTTTGGTGTTGAACATGGTGTCCTCGTATGGTCGAGGAGGTGCGCACGCCTACGGAAATACGTAAGGAATGAAAGTGACGGTTATGCGCGACACCAGTAGCAGCCGCTGGCTAGATAGTCACAACTTATGCATTGCATCGAACAATACAATAAGTATTAACAATTAAAAAGTGAAAAGCTCGGGAGCCACCAGGGGCACAGGCCCGACTTACTGGAGACTCCAACCCAGAATACAACCCCTCTGGACACAGAGGGACGTACTGGCAATTGGACCTTCGGGGACCTACGTCAACAAACAAAGTATGGATGGTGGAGGGGAGGATAACCATCTAAATGTTTTAAAAAGTGCCCGTCGAAAGGTGCAACTTAAGGTGGCGCCACAGTAGCCAGAGGAGATTTTTTAACCAATGAGCATGAATTATTAGAGTGAGATACAAAATGAAAAAGGACAGATAGATACAAAATAAAAAAGGAACGAAATACCAAAATTCCTCCACTAGCTACTGTGGCGCCATCCCAACTTGCTACATTCCGATGGCCACTTTTTCAACTTATCCGCCATAAAAGATGGTTATCCTCCCCTCCACCATCCATAAAACAAAGAAACAAACAACAACAATTCGATGTAAACGTTCCAAGTCCAGCGGCGTCCCACAGGTTTAAAATTTGATAACGGGCGGTTTTTGAAGGTGCCTCAACTTTTTAATTTCGACGTTTTGGAGTTACCATTAGAGTTGTACATTGTCAAAGGGAACCAATTCATACAGGGTGTTCGTAAACTGTGGTGCCAAACTGCTGTGGTAGAGTCCTTCCATTAGAATAAGAGAACAAGTTAATATAAACATTAGCCCGCAATTTGTTGTTCTTGTTGTTCTCAAGATATATAGGTCTAAAACGTTTTAAAACATTTTAAAACTGGTAATTGTCTAGAAAGTGGGAACACTCCGTTTTTGAGAAAATTTAGCATATGGGTTTTTTTTGTGAGGCTGATTACGAATTTGAAAGATTTTTTTTCTGAAACGTTTTGTTCCCGAGATATCCCCCATTAAAGAGGAAAATCAAACTAATCTTATTTTTATTATATTTCCCTTTCTTTTTGCACACAATTCATAATTTAGGGGTAAAATTTGCCACAATATTTGATTTTCAACTTTTCACCAAATAAATTGCGAAGGTTTCTTTTAGGGACTCTTTCCTTAACCTCCAAACAGTGCAGACGTTCGTAGAGGGCTACATATAGCTCTCCCTGGGGTGGCAACTGAAAGAGTTGTACGGGCGTTTTATTTTACCCTTGGGGATCGAGAAAAGATTCACGCTAAATTGATGGCATTTTTTTCTGGAGCTAAGCGCTGCGAATGAAGATTCCTGTTGAAAACTAAAATTAAGCGACTTGGCAACGTTGCAGTTGCAAATTTAGAACATAATGACATTTCATAATCAAGTTTTGCTTTCTGTTGTTGCAGTTAATATTCTATTTTTTAAAGAATATTTATGATCTATGAGATATGAATGTAATAAAAAATAAGAAAATAGTTTGTCTACAACTAGTGTTAAGCGTTTAAGTGGTTGCCATCATGGATTTCATTAAAAATTCAGCAATGAAGCAAAACGTGCGAAGTTTAGTTTTGGTTTATCTGCAGTTCAAGTCTAAATTACGAAGAACTTTATTTTTTATGGCTAATAAAGTTTCTCGAAACACTGACTATTATCCTGCTTTGTGTTATTTAGATTGTTAGACAATGCTGCCTAATATTTTTCGTGAAATTGAATAACTTATTAGGTAATTTATGTAAATATTCTTCGCCAAATTGAATCTAGATACCCATTTTAATCAGCTGTTTGACCGAATTGCAACACTATGCTCCTTAATTTGAATTCCCAATAGCGTGATGTTTCTACGTGGTGGTCAGCACGTATTTTCATCGTAACGCCCTCTGCGGGAAGTGTCAGTGGTGACAGTGACAGGTTATGCAGAATACCAGTTAGTGTATTCCTTTTACCTTGTCAAAGTCGGTCTATATAAGGTCACGACATTGGGCCATATTGCTTTGACGTGTTATGAGGTCACATCTCCCATTTTTCGGCCATGTTGTAATGTAGTAGAACAACCGTTTATACGACAGTTTTTAATTATTATTAGGTTGTAAATTCTTTTACTTTAAATAAAAAACATTTGGAATTACATCTTTCAACAAATATCACTACCAAAACAATGCAAAATGAAATGCGCAAATTCTAGACGCCACTGGATTGATCATCAGCTTTGATTTTACCCAGTCTTGCCAACTTTTCTCCGTGGAGTGCCCTTCCTTGCGTCCCCGACCTCGAACCGCCTAAAAGTTAAAGATATGTCGCAACCTTATAAATATAAACTAACCTTGTTACTTTGTAAACGTTCTAAACCGTTCTCTGAACTGTCAATAGTGTCAAGAACGGTTCTACAACATGAAAAAATGTCAAAAAATTGTAAAAGGAACACCTATGGTGTCGTTCTGGGCGGTTCTGGAGCATAAAAGGAATACAGCAAACAGGAGTTCTTGGTTTGACAGCTGTCTTTTTATGCATCGCATTGATTTATAGAATTTTTTTTTGCAATTTCTGGGAGCTACGCGCTCGACTATCCAGATTTTCCACCGACGAAGCCCTGGAAAGCATAATCCGGAAGGGCGAGAGCTGGCGAATTAGACCTGAAGGGACCAGAGACAAGAACAAAGAATAGAATAGAATAGGTTCCCTTTTAAAACGCAAGCCATGTATACACTGCTCCAGCGCATCCACCATAACTTGCTACGATTTTAAAGTAAAGCCATGTATTTAATAAAAAAAAAATGTTAAAATACGTAGAAAATTGGATTTTAAAAGGTAAAAATCAAATATTGTGTTTCACTTTGGCTTAAAATCAAGTAAAAGTCAATATCAAGTCATATTAAAAACATATATTAATTTGCAGTGAACTTTTTGACCCATTTCCTATTTTTACCCAAAGATCAACTTTTTTACTCTGAGAATTATCATATCTACTACAGTGCTGGCCAAATTAAACTTGCATAATTTTAACTAATAATAATTGTTTATTTTGCACCCTTTTTTTTACTTGTTTTTTAAATTGGTGAAACAGTTTTAGACGGGATTGGACTGGTTACATAGGAAATTGGATTTTTCTACAATTAAGCTAATACATTTTTCTTGTAGGCAAACTATGGGAAATGGTTCAGTAAAAGCTGTCTTTTGGGGATTCAGAAATTATAATTATATTTGGTAAATGGTGTGCTTCATAAAGCATGTATATTTCTCTGTTTTAATAGGGAACTTTTTTTTAGTTGGCTTTCAATAGCAAAAATTTGGGGTCACCATGGTTACAGAGTTAGATGCCGTGAAAAGTTAAAAAGCACATTTTTAAAGCGGATTAGCTTTATTGTAGATAAATCGGATTTCTTTTGCAACATGGTTAAATGCAGCATTTTGGAAATAGTCCTGCAAGTCCATTCCTGTCTAAATCTATCTGACTAAAACTGGCAAACCTAGAGAGAACAGATCTACTTATTAACCCTTTAAAAATAAAAAAGATAGGCGCAACAGATAAAAACTTATTATTAGTTACAAAGTGCGCAGGTTTAGTTTGGCCCCCACCATATGTATTGCTTCTTAACATAAATAAGTAATAAACATTACTTTGATAATCGAAGAGCGGAATATGCACAAAGACCTTAGTGCTATTACAGTTTTAAGGCCTATGTACAAGCCTACTATTACAATACTAGCAAAAAAGATGATTTAAAAATATAAAAGGGTGGCCGGAAAGTCAAAGATAAAAAGGCTGATGGAAACCCTTAAGCATCCAGAAAACCTAAAATGACTCCAGGAAAAAGTTGTTGGTTTTCGAGACATTGTCACTTGAAATTCGCCAAAATCGTTCTTTTGGATCAGATTTTGGAATATTGACTCACCCCTAAACTAAATTTTTTTCTAAAAATCTACAGTGAGTCCACAGATGGAGTAAAATATACCTGCAACTTTTTTATTTTTGATATTTTAAAAAGTTGTTCTTCAATACTACTTTTGCTTCATCTGAAATAGCAGAACCATTAATAAGAATCGCCATATGATACACAGGGTAGTTTAATATTTTGAAAATTTAGTAAAGTGACAATATCTCAAAAACAATTGATTTTTTAAGATTAAAAGAATTCAATCAATTTTTTGCTGAGGTTGTTTAATGTTTAATGTTTTTTGGATGCTTATGGATTGTTCTAACAGCCCTTTTGGTATCGTTGACTTTTTTAAATCCTGTATAAATAAGAAATAAAATTAATTTTACTATTAAAGATATAATTATAGGTATAGGTAATATAATACTAGTAAGAAAAGTTTACTTTGCTACTGAAAGACTTTTTAAAATGGCAATTAGACCTTGTTACATATATCGTTCTTTACTTGACTTAAGTTTTAATCACTGCATTCACTGGCCCTAAATAATAAATAATTAAAATTATCAAGTTATTAATATTTTTTTCTTATACTATTTTAAAATAAAATCACAATGGATTGAACAAGTTTCAAAAAACAAACATTTTTCACATAATTTGTACCTTACAATAAAAAATTCTTTAATCCTAAGAATACTATACACCTGGCAACTGATTATTGGTTGGTTTGACTAGAACTTAACACACTTTTTTCACAAACTTCCCCAAGAAACGTTTGGGGAATATTGCTTCCAAAGTAAATCTTTGTATTTTTTGCCAATGATTCGTATTTTTTTAACTCTAGATATTCTTTGGTAAAGAGAAGCTTGTTTACTTCAGCTTGTTGATTCATTTTGTAAAACTCGGCATCTGCCTGTGCTTTTTCTCTAGCTAAATGCATTTCATCCTCGATCTGAGACATGCGCTGCAAAGATTCTTTTTCCATTATTTTCTGATCATACTGAATTTTGGCCACCAAAGCTTCTTTTCAGCTTCAATAATAGCTCGTTTTCTGTCTGTTTCAGCATCTTTTTCTACAACCTAAAAAAATAATTATCTTACCTTACTTCACTTTCATTACCATTTCAGGAGAATAGAAAAAAAACTAAGCTTAGAACATTTAATGTTCCACTTTTAAAAATACACTTAAAACTTTAATGGGACAAAGTTTACCTTCTGATGCTCAATAGAAATAAGTAATTTAGTCTTCTCTCCCTCCATTAATTCATAATTTTTTCTTATGGGCTCAGGAATTTTTGGTTTTGTTACTCTAACAGCTTGAATAGTTAGACCAGGTGCCATTTCCAAAAGATCTCTTTGTAATGCCTGAAATTTTAAAAAATGTATTGCTTGACTATACTAGATGAAGGTAGGTAAAATATCTAGATCCAAACTTACTCCATAAAATGTAATAATCATTAAATGGCAGCTTGCATCAAGGGTACTCAAAAATAATTTTATTTTATGCAGATAATTCCAGGATAATAATAAATAGTGTGTAAATTACCTAACTATAAATGTTTTGTAGAATAAAAATATTGAGCACAGAAATGCAATAAGATATTAAAAGTTTAAAAGCTACTAGTCACCTGTTTAAGATTTTCATCAATTTGATCAAATAAATCAATATAAACCTCATGTAGGTTGTGTATACTGCAAAATTGATTTAATTCATGATGAATTTTATTAAAAATTAGAGTTTTATCATAATCGGCAGTGTAGTTTCTGACTATATCCATAACTACAAAAAACATAATTATGAGTATGTACACAGTTTTCATTTATATTTTGCCAACCACTTTTAACTATAACCAAGGATAGGAGAAAACGTCCTGTATAAAAGTTTCATACTTTTTCATCTATTATCTTTTGAGCATAAAAAGAAACAAATAAACATCAAAAACTCAAAAAAAATGAATAGGCAAATTTTTGTTAAATGGGGCATCCTGTATAATATGTCACCAGTAAACAGATCTTTTAAAACGCTTTACAAGAATACCACATTTGATATATGTATCTTTAATAGTTTTCGAAATATGACCACTTCTTAAATCTAAAAAATAGTAGATATAATTTCCAATATGCCTGGCTACGACACTAAGCTAAGACTGTAGATGTAATGGAAATTATATCCAGATTTTTTAGGGCTTTAATGTTCATTTGTTTCTGTTGTTTTGCTCAAAAGATAATAGATGAAAAAGTATAAAACTTTTATACAGTACTTTTTTCTATCCTTCTTGGTTATAGGTAGTTAAAAGTGGATGGCAAAATATAAATGAAAATCCTATAGAGATGCTGCATATGTAAGTACTTGTACTAAAATAGTTTTAGAAATCTATAAAAATTTGTAATTTGATTAAAAACTTGAATTTATTATTATGTTATACGGTCATAATTAAGCAGCTGATATCATCAACTATAAGCTTACCACTATTAATATTCAAGTGATTAACAACTTCAATTCGATCAAAATATATCATTACACCTCCACTTGTTCCACATGGAACATTGGTGATTTCATCAGTCTGTAAAGTTACCTATAAAAGAACTAATATTTACCAAGATATAAACAATAATCTCTTTGAATTAAAAAAATCAAGTCGTTTTCAAAGCAATACGTACTGTGTTAATTTTAAGTTAATTTAGAATATACTGCACTTGGATTAACTATACTAAGAGTTTTTTTTGTCCTGGTTTAAAAAGTAAGTTACCCTAAAACATTTCGATCAGGATGGGAGCGCCTGGGTACAACAATATAAAATGGATTGTATTGGTTTTAAATTTTAAAAATTGGCCTATTAAGTAATATTTTTTAGTCCAGTTCCCACTTTGTCGGTGAACTGGATGAACGTGAGAAGAAATGACATACGGGTCGCGACGCTTGACTGAGAAAATAGCCTGTGGCGTAATTGAGTGTTCAGTACACAATACTTGGAAATTATAATATTTTCAAATAAAAATCTACAGAGTGTCCAAGAATATGTGGCCAATCTCTTAGATTCGTATAGAATACATGAAAATAATGTGACAAATTCTCTAACTTTAGTTATTGAAGACTATGGGACCTTAGTGTCATGAAAATAAAAACAAAATTTTTTTAATAACGTTTTTAGTACCATTTAAAACAAAATAATCTAATTGGATGGCCTTTTGTTGGGTATATGCCTGGAAAGAATGGGAAGGTCCCGGGGTATACAAGCTGACCCTGTTCAGCCCTATTGACCCCTATGAACTGGCCCGATCGCCTGAAACAAAATAAAAGAAAAATACCCAAAACCCAAAATATTCTAATTAAAAACGACCTTCGGCTGACAAGTCTGCCGCCGTTGTCAAATTAAAATTATGTTAAAATAAAAATAAAAATTAAGTAATATTTAAATTAAAAATGATTTAAATTTTGGGCATTTTTAGTATTGCAAGCTAAAAATAGTTTGACATTTGTGTCTATTACCTATCACTGAACCCATGTTCATGTTAATGTATTTTTTGGTTGGTGCTTGATACACCATAGTTTAAAATGTAGAAAATGAAGCCTCGAAAATGTTAAATTTGTGGATTCAGCAACACGTACAACCATAACTTCGATTCAAAAGAAAGCAGATCTTGTTGGTTGATCGCGAACGATAGCAAACAATCAATAGCCGATAACTTGAACGACAACGTGAACATCATCTCGAATCTGGGAACCCGTAGCGGCGACGTCGTTCAACAGGAAGATCAACAGCGGAAATGGAAACACCAAGTTTATAAATTGCGTTTTACCTTCGTTACCTCAGTAAATATTAAAAAGATTGACAACATTTTATGTTTAAAAAAAAAAAGTTAAAATAAATGCATATGATGATAAAGTAAATATCTTTGTTCAGACTGGATACACCTATTTTATTTTACATATCTTGTATTCAGTAAAACATATTAAAAAGGAATGACTAAATATGAAAAATTAACCATTTTTAGATTTTATTGTAAGTTCTGTATTTAAAGAATGATTCATTCTAAAGTACCACATAATATGTAATAATATTATATGGAAAACAAATGTTTTAATCAAAATACTTTCGGTATCTTGTTTTTACTTAAATAAAACTTTGGTTTTAAAAAATAAAGTAGTAGAGAAAAAAACAGTTTGTATATGTTCATGTTTAAATTAATAAATAAGACCCTTCAACAAAATCCAGTTTCAAAATTTATAAATTTTACTAATTATTTTTAAATGTATAACACAAAATTGGTTATTGGTTAAACAAATAGAAAAAACTATACCCATTAACAAAAATACATTCATTGTTTAGTAGTTCAGTTGGGCTTTTAATGTACTAAAAATAAAAAAGAATAAAAATTAGCAAAAAATAAAATTTGTTCTTAGAGAATTATAAATTAATATCAAACAATGTAATACTGATGAGTATTATAAGTAACTAAAAATATATAAAATATTAAATAAGTGTAATACATACATAAAAATGGACATACAAGTGAAATTCTAATTTTTACACCCTATAATTATAAAAACAACAAAATATGTATGTATTATTACAAAATTCTGCATTCAAAAAGAAAATAGTGGATACATCACATTTAACAGATCCTTGTTTTAGCCATAATCGGGGTGATCATTTTTAAGTTGGCACTATTGCTAACTTTTTTATTATTGATATAGGGAAGTCGGTTAAATTAGTAAAGTTGTAGTATGTTTTCCACTGATTAACGTGCTGTCAACCAAAAACAATTGAGCATCGGGTTTTCAATTTATTGCAAAAATATACTTTTTAAAATTGGGACACGTATATTATATTATCATTCGAAAGATCTATCAAAGAGCTTTAAAAAGGTTCCCATGTGTCTTGTCCAATTTGTAATAGTTAAGGAAATATGGCCATCTTCGGGAATTTGATAGTAAACTAGCATTTTTAAATAAACATTCCGTATATTACCATTAAATAGATATTCTAAAGAGCTGTAGGAAAATACTACATTTGATATGTTTATCTCTTATAAGTTTTGAAAGTATGGCCATCCAAATCTGATATTTCATGTTAAATTTTTCATTATCTCTACTGCTCCAAGCTGCTAAGCACTAAGTTTTTAGTGTCAAAGATAAAATTTTCAAACTATTAGAAATAGAAATGTCAAATGTATTATTTTCTTAGAGCTCTTTAAAATATCTATTTAATGATGATGCAATATGCAATATATGAAGTTCGAGGATGGTCACGGAAATATAACACATAGGACTTTTAATGCTCTTTATTAGATCTTTCGGATGGTGAAATAATATGCAGGGTGTTTCATTTAAAAAAAGTTCATTTTTTGTAATAAATCGAAAACCCAATGTTCAATTTTTTTGTTGGCAGCACATTGATCAGCAGAAAAATACTACAAATTTACTAATTTAACCAACTTTATATCTCCAAATAAACAAAATTAGCAATAGTTCCGACTTAAAAATAATCACCCTGAATTATGTACAGAGTATATATCATGCATAGGAATAAGGAACTGAGTAATGGACTTTAATGCTAAGTATTTATACATGTTCAGCTAATTTAAAGTGGTTCATAGTCAATGTTTGGGACGAACTGAACATTTATAACTACTACTCTAAAGTCCAAACACACAAAAGTATTTAATTTTTTAGACATTTTATTTTCTCAAAAACAACTCTTATTTAATGGTTTATACATACAGAGACTCTAAGTAGACTTTAAAATATCATATTAACTAATGACACATGAGAATATACCATGGCAACTACTATTTTACTCTACCTGAACGCTCTTATATGATGTTATAAGTGGTATCATCATATGATAGCCAGGATAGCTCATTGTAGGCAGCAGCGCACCACCCTAAAAAAGTTTATATAATAGTTATTAAATTAGAACACAAAAAAATGGGGCTAACTTACTCGAAAATAAATCTCCTACATGCCCTTCTTCTATTCTATGCAGGGAATAATTGGATATCAAAAATATAAATGTGCAAAACGCCGCCAATTAAGGCATGCGTTCTTAAAATTGAACTGTAGCTTATTACAGGCATAGCACTTTCAGCTCCTTTACTTCATTCCAAGTAAAAAAGTTATAATTTATTTATGTAAAAGTAAACTTATTGAAAATCTTTAATACCACATTAATATTTTATTAAATTTCCATGGTGACATCACTTTGATGGCGGCTTAAAACAAACTTTAAAAACCCAATAAATTAGCACTTAAAATTCGATTTTTTTGTATTAGTTTTTGTGAGGTTAGGAGTAATTGACAGGTAAGAGTTTAGTTTGATAGGGCTGTAATTCTACCTATATCGATATATCAGTAATATCGTGATGCACGTTTATCTCATTAAAGCCGGTGCTGTTCGTCTCATGAGAGCGTTCCGCCGCGGATGATAATTCAGCGTTGGTGATTAGTTAGTGCAATAAAATGCTTTTCCAGCCAATCACAACGTTTATATTTATAAGGTTGCGACAATCCTCAACTTTTAGGCGGTTTGAGGTTCGGGGACGCCAAGGAAGGGGCACTCCACACGGAGGAAAAGTTGGCAAGACTGGTGGAAAATCAAAGCTGATGATCGATCCAGTGGCGTCCAGAATTTGCGCATTTCATTTTGCATTGCTTTGGAAGTGATATTTGTTGAAAGATGTAATTCCAAGGAAATGTTTTTTATTTAAAGTAAAAACGAATTTACAACTTAATAATAATTAAAAACTGTTGTGTAAACGGTTGTTCTACTAATACAATGATAACTGTATATCTCTCGGTACTGGAACAACATGGCCGAAAAATGGGAGATGTGACGTCATAACACGTCAAAGCAATATGGGCTGAATGTCGCGGACCCTATATAGACCTACTTTGGGTAATTATTTACAAGTCAGGCCTGTTGCCAATTTTATTGAAATTTGACCTAGGTTCTTGGGGCGCCCCTTATCTGAAAGAAAAAACGGACCCTCATTGGGAATGGGACATCAATACACATTGCGAGTTTTGTTCCGTTATTTTATTTCTTACTACAGCTCTCTATTACTGTACAATTTGTCCTATATTTATAAAACCACCAATGCAGCTAGTATATGAAAATTTAAATGAATATTTTGACTTTAGGCATTTATTTCTTTTCAGCTTTTTCTGAATGTAAAAATAATAAAGTTTTTATATTTCAGGAGCAGCAAACATAACAGAACGCTTTCTATTTTACAAACCTAAATAAATAATTTATTTCCAAGTTTTTTAATAGATATTTTCTATAAGATGAGATCCGATCATATCCCAGACAACCCGAGATCCACTTGTTACAAGGGGTATTTTTAAATTGTTTTTATAGAAAAGATTGTTAATCTTAATATTTTCTTCAGACACCAGTAGAGGGGAAAACTTTTATGAACATTTGATATACTGGAGATATATATTTTAAGATGAGATCCAATGAGTATGTAGGAAAGATGAGTTCCGAACTTGTATAATTTTAAGTATATACGCGTGGTGAGATCCGACAATGTTGCCATATTTTTTAAAAGTACTCGTACAATGTTTGCTTCTTTTTTGACTATTTAATACCTTAGGATGCAATTAGATGTAAATTTTAGTATTTCATTTGGAAGAAATTTGAAAAAATATATATCAATAGCAAAGTTTACAAAATAAATAATATGTAAAATTCCGTGGTATGTATATGTGGTTTATAATTTTATTGTTTTATTTTTTTATTATTGCTATGGCTCCCTTTTTGTAGAAAAAAACTCGTTTATTAGCTGGAGGTATCTTTACCCATAAAGATTAAACTGGAGAATGGCTATTTTGCGGTGATCTCGATACACATTTTCCATTGCCCAGTGTTTTTTGTCAAGGTAATGTTCAATGATTTTCGTGTATATTATTGAACATTACCTAAATTATTATTGCTTTTAAAATACTACATTATTGAATTAAGGAATAATGTGAATGAGTTTAACATTATTTTTGTACCTCTAATAATTCCACATCATTTACGAATGTTCATTCTCTTTCATTTATAGAAAAAAATTATGTTTTTAAGATTGATAAAAATTATAATTACTTAGTAATTACATTTAAGACAGAAATAATAAGAGAAATTCAGAATACCTTTTTGTAACAAAGGGAAAAGTTATACATTTTTATTTTAAGGAGATACCTATATCGGTAAGTATCATTATATATTCTCCAATTTAATCCAATTGTAAATAATTG
This sequence comes from Listronotus bonariensis, assembly GCA_014170235.1. Classification (NCBI taxonomy): domain Eukaryota; kingdom Metazoa; phylum Arthropoda; class Insecta; order Coleoptera; family Curculionidae; genus Listronotus; species Listronotus bonariensis. The sequence continues at coordinate 70,336 of JACEGR010005524.1, forward strand.
ATATTTTGAAGATTACTATAGGTAATGTTTAATTAACAAGCCGATCACCGAGAGAAATCGGCCAATTAAAGTCGTTAATTATTTTTTTCATAATTATGACAATTAAATCATTAATTATTACTATTATTTTTTTAATAACGCCTATAAAACGAAATTGCTATGGTAATTAAAGACACTTTATAGGATCCGTCTAATTACTGCTATTAAAGGTGTAATAGAACCTGCAAAAGACTGCAATAACAGTTATTAAATAATATTAAGAAATTTCTATTATAATAGGTTTCATTAATTTGCAAAGTTAAGATAATTAAATTACACTATAGCACCCATTAAACGTCTTTACTAAAATGTTCTTTAATAATACTTATTAAACAAGTAATAAAAATAATTAAGAACATTAATAGAATCTATATTATGTTTAATAATTTCAATTAACCCAGTTTAAAGAAATGATAAGGTTTTTATTACGAATTAAACCGAACGACACCGATCCTGACCGACCAGCCCTAACAATCCAGTGTGCGGGTTTATTCCATTCGTGGTATCGGGGTTGTCAGCACGTTTTCAGTCTTTTCGGATACTTACCTAGATCGTACTCGTTTCACGTTTGCGCAGTTAACAAAAAATCATTGTCAGGTGTTGTGTTGTAATTTTTAGGAGTTTTATTATATAGATATCTGTAATTTTGCCTACATTTGTTGTAAGTTGTGTAGTTTGTTACAATCATGTACCGCTGAATATAAACGAGTTACTTTTCATTAAATAAAATTTTGTGTCTTTCTTTTCCCCATTGATAAAATTTGTACCTCGTATTAAAATTTAAACAAATGTAAAGTTGAGGTAAAATGCATATATTTGACAGATTCATATCAAATAAGAAACGTAATATTAAGTATATAAAAACAAAAAGCAAAAATTAAAAAATATATTTTTACGAATGTTTGGAAACTATGCAATTTAAATTTAAGAACTGTAATTCTTATTGCTTTCAAAGTCCCAATAATGTGCAGTATTTTATTTCTGTGGTAAGATGGCAAAACCCGATATGTCACGTTTGGTAAAATGTTAAAGAGATCTTTTAACTCTGATATGTCCTGAAAAATCACAATTTCAGTACAATATTTTTATTTTGCAACTAATTGCTTTTATATAAGTTGCAAAATTTAAATACTGTACTAAAATTGTGATTTTTAGGAGGCATCAAAGTTAAAAGATCTCTCCTCAACATTTTACTAAAAGTGACATATTGGGTTTTGCCATCTTACCACAAATTTAATTCCGAATTTTCAAAAAACAAAAAAATGGTGAATGCACACCAATTAAAGTCCTTTAATTATCGCAACTCTACTCTTTAATTAAAATCTATATATAATTAATTCGGAATTTAATAATGTTTATTAAACGGGTTTAGTTGTCTTTATTAATGTACTTTAATTAAAACTATTAAACATAATTTAATTATATTTAATTAAACTTCTTTAAATATTATTATTAAACAAAAGCTATAAATTGACTTTAATTACCATACTAAATGACTTTAGTTATCCCCTATTTAACTAAGAAAATTTAATAGGGATTATTAAAATTTTAATTATGGTCATTAAACGGTTTTCTCAG